>JAODAL010015911.1:0-82289 GCA_025379985.1 Phyllomedusa bahiana
CAGCCCCCCTTTTTTCTTTTTTTACGGATTTTGAATTACCCCCGGGTGGATTTGATTGTCTAAATTTCTCCTAGATAAATGGGTCTTTGTCCCCTATTTGATTGGCCGAGCTAGCCAAAGCCCCCGCTAGCTCAGCCATCAGCTCTTTTCTGTCTTATTACTGTATTTTTAATTTATCCCGCCGTGGGATTCTGATTGGTCAATCCTTCCCATAGGTTTTAATGGTTCACTGTCGCTCCTATTCTGATTGGTGGTTTATGCCGACCAATGAGATAGGTTTCAAAATTTGAATTACTGTATTTCCCGGGCCCAATTTACAATATTATAATTCTTGATATTGCGCCGTTCTAAGAGTTTGGAAAGTGTTTTTTTTTTTTTTTTATTATTATTTTATTTTTTACGTTCGGGCTCTTTTCTGACACTGTTTTCCCCTTTATAAAGGCGATTTTTTTTCGGGATCATACTCCTGCTCCCACGGAGCGGAGTGCCGGGGATTTCTGTCGCGATCTTCTATCTGCTTCTCGCATGTTCCGATCCTGCTTCACTTCGCCTCTGTCGGAGGATTTAGACCAAAAAAAACCTGGTCTGCCTGTCGGAGCTGCCGAGCGCTGCACTGCTTTGCCGACTCGCCATCATACATGCCTCGGAGTTTTTGAGCGCGCCGCGTCCCGCCCCGGAACGCCTACCCCGCGCCCACACCGCGCCCACTGCCCGCCCCTTCATGCGGGGCGCAGCTGAAGGTTTGGGGAACACTGCGCCTAACACTGAATTCCCACGTCCGACAGTGGGATTTGGGCTGGAAGGCGCAGTATACGCCAAAAAACAGGCGAAAAGCCCGATCATACATGTCGCCCTTCTTCTCTACATTATATAACATATAATACATTTGGGGCAGTTTTCCCTCCTCGCTTCTTCTCTACATTATATAACATATAAAACATGTGGGGCCTTATTCCCTCCTCTCTTCTCTACACTATATAACATATAATACATTTGGGGCAGTTTTCTCTCCTCTCTTCTTCTCTACATGATATAACATATAATACATTTGGGGCAGTTTTCCCTCCTCTCTTCTTCTCTACATTATATAACATATAATACATTTGGGGCAGTTTTCTCTCCTCTTCTTCTCTACATTATATAACATATAATACATTTGGGGCAGTTTTCCCTCCTCTCTTCTTCTCTACATTATATAACATATAATACATTTGGGGCAGTTTTCCCTCCTCTCTTCTTCTCTACATTATATAAAATATAATACATTTGGGGCAGTTTTCCCTCCTCTTATTCTCTACATTATATAACATATAATAAGACCTTTTTTTTTTTGGGGGGGTTTTTTTTAAAATTTTTTTGGCCCCCCCCCGGGTTTTTGGGGGGTTTTTTCCCCCCCTTTTCCCCCCAAAAACCCCCCCCCTTTTGGGGGGGGGAAAAAAAAACCCCCCCTTCCTTTTCCCGGCCCCCCCGGGGGGTTTTTGGGGGGGTTTTAAACCCAAAAAGGGGGGGCCCCCGCCCCCCCTTCCCCCCAAAAAAAATTTGGGGTTTTTTTTGGGGGGCCCCCCTTTTTTTAAAAAAAACAAAACCCCCTTTGGGGGGTTTTTTTTTCCCCCCCTTTTTTTTTTTTTTTTTCAAAAAGGGGAAATTTTTTTTTCCCCTTTTTTTGAAATAAAAAAAATTTTTGGGGGTTTTCCCCCTTTTCTTCTTCCTTTTAAAATAAAATTTTAAAAATTTTTTTTTTTCCCCCCCCAAAATTTTTCCCTTTTTTTTTTTTTTTTTTTTTGGGGGTTTTTTTCCTTTTTTCCCCCCCCAAAAAAAAAAATATTCAATTTTCCCCTTTTTTTCCCCTTTTTTTTAAAAACATTTCATTTTTTTTTTTTTTTTAATTAAATTAAAAAATTTTTGGGGATTTTTCCCCCCTTTTTTTTAAAATTTTTAAAATTTAAAAAAAAATTTTTTTTTTTCCCCCTTTTTTTTTTTTAAAAAAAAAATAATTTAAAAGGGGGGTTTTTTTTCCTTTTTCCTTTTTAAAAAATTTTTTAAAAAAAAATTTTTTTTTTTTCCCCCCTTTTTTTTATTAAAAATTAAAAAATTTTTTTTTTTTTTCCTTTTTTTTTTAAAAAAAATTTAAAATTTTTTTTTTTTCCCCTTTTCCCCCTTTTTTTTTTTTTTTTTTTCCCTTTTTTTTTTTTCCCCCCCTTTTTAATTTTGGGAAAAAAAACCCCTTTTTTTTTCCCCCCCTTTTTTAAAAAAAAATTTTGGGGTTTTTTTTTCCCTTTTTTTTTTTTTCCAAAAAAATTTTTTTTTTTAATTTTTTCCCCCCTTTTTTTTAAAATTTTTTTTTTTTTTATTTTTTTTTCCCCTTTTTTTTTTTTTCCCAAAAAAAAAATTTTTAAAAAAAATTTTTTGGGCCCTTTTTTTTCCCCTTTTTTTAAAAAAAAAAAAAAAACATTTTTTTTTCCCCCCCCCCTTTTTTTTTTTATAAAATAAAATTTTGGGGGGTTTTTTCCCCCCCTTTTTTCTTAAAATTTTAAAAATATAAACATTTGGGGGTTTTTTTTTTTCTTCTCTACATTTTAAAAAAAAAAATTTTTTTTTTTTTTTTTCCTTCCCCCCCTTTTTTTTTAAAAATTTTAAATTTTTTTTTTCCCCCCCCCCTTTTTTTAAAAAATTAAAAAAATTTCCCTTTTTCCCCCCCTTTTTCCCCCCATTTTTTAATTTTAAAAAAAATTTTTTTTTTTTTTTTTTTTTTAAATTTTTTTTCCCTTTTTTTTTTTTTTTCCAAATTTTCCCCCCTTTTTTTCCCTTTTTCCCCCCCTTTAAAAATTTTTAAAAAAACCCTTTTGGGGGGGGGTTTTTTTTTTTCCCCCTTTTAAAAAAAAACCCCGGGGCAAGGGCCCCCCCTTTTTTTTAAAAAAAAATTAAAAAAAACCGGGGGTTTCCCCCTTTTTTTTTTAAAAAAAAATTTAAAAAAAGGGGGGGGTTTTTTTAAAAAAAAGGGGGGAAAAAAAAGGGAAAAAAAAGGGGGGGGTTTTTTTTAAACCCCAAAAAGGGGGGAAAAAACCCCCCCCCCCAAAAAAAAAAAGGGGGGGGAAAAAAGGGGGGGGGGGGGGGAAACCCCCGGGGGGGGGGGCCCCCCCCAAAAAAAAAAGGGGGGGGGGAAAAAAAAACCCGGGGGGAGGGGGAGGGGGGTTAAGGGGAAAAAGGGGGGGGGGCCCCCCCCCTTTTTAAAAAAAACCCCAAAAAGGGGGGGGGGAAAAAACGGGGGGGGGGGCCCAAAAAAGGGGGGGGGGGGGGAGAAAAAAGGGGCCCCAAAAAAAAGGGGGGGGGGGAAAAAAAAACCCCCCGGGGGAAAGGGGGAAAGGGGGGGGGGGGCCCCCCTTGGGGTAAAGGGGGGAGGGGGGGGGGAACCCCCGGGGGGGGGGGGGTGGGGGGCCCCGGGGGGGGGGGGGGGGCCCGGGGAAAGGGGGCCCAAAAAAGGGGGGGGGGGGGCCCGGGGGGGGGGGGGAAAAAGGGGGGGAAAAGGGGGGGCCCCGGGGGGGGGCCGGGGAAAAGGGGGGGGGGGGGGAAAAAAAAAAAAGGGGGGGGGGGGGGGGAAGGGGGGGGGGTTGGGGGGCCCGGGGGGGGGGCCCCCCCCGGGGGGGGGGGGGGGAAAAAACCCCAAAAAAAGGGGGGGGAGGGGGGGTCACCGGGGGGGGGGGGAAAAAAGGGGGGAAAAAGGGGGGTGGGGAAAAAAACCCCGGGGGGGGGGAAAAAGGGGGGCCCGGGGGGGGGGGAAAAGGGGGAAAGGGGGGGAAAAAGGGGGGGGGGAAAAAGGGGGGAGGGGGGGGGCGGGGAAAAAAACCCCGGGGTAAAGGGGGGGGGCCCCCCGGGAGGGCCGGGGGAAAGGGGGCCCCCCGGGCCAAAGGGGGGGGGGGGGGAAAAAAAAGGGGGGGGGGGCCCCGGGGGGGGGGGGAAGCCCAAAAAAGGGGGGGGGAAAAAAGGGGAAAGGGGGGGGGGGGGGGTCCCGGGGGGCCCCGGGGGAAAAGGGGCCCCCGGGGAAAGGGGGGGGGGGAAAAAGGGAAAGGGGGGGGAAAACCCCCCCCCCGGGGGGGGGGGGGAAAAAAAAGGGAAAATTTGGGGGGGGAACCCCCTTCCCCCTGTTTTTTTTTTGGGGGGGGGGCCCCCCCCGGGGGCCCCTTTTAAAAAGGGCCCCCCCCGGGGGGGGGGTTTTTTGGAAAACCCCGGGGGGGGGGGGGGGGGGGTTTTTTTTCCCCGGGGGGGGTTTAAAAAAACCCGGTTTTTTCCCCCCGCCCTTTTTTTTTCCCCTTTTTGGGGGGGGAAACCCCCCCCCCTTTGGGGGGTTTGGGGAAAAAAAAAGGGGGGGGGGGGGGGCCCCCCCCGGGGGTTTTTTTTCCCCCCCCCCGGGGGAAAAAACCCCTTTTTAAAAGGGGGGGGGCCCCAAAATTTTTTAAATTTTTTTTGGGGGTTTTTTTTAAAAAATCAAAAATTTTTTTTTTTTGGGGTGTGGGGGGGGTTTTGGGGGGGGGGGGGGGTTTTTTCCCCCCCCCGCACCCCCCCCCCCCCCCCCCCCCCCCTTTTTTTCCCGGGGCCCGGGGGGGGGGGTTTTCAAGGGGGGGGGGTTTTTTTTTTTTGGGGGGAAACCCTTTTTCCCCAGGGGGGGGCCCCCCCCAAAAGGGGGGGAAAACCCCCCCCGGGGGGGGGGGGAAACCCCCCGCCCGGGGGGGGGGGGGGGGGGCCGGGGCCCCTTTTTTTTGGGGGGGGGGAAAATTTTTTTTTAAGGGGCCCAAGGGGGGGGGGAAAATTTTAAAAAATTTTTCCTTTTTTCCCCCTTTTTGGGGCCTTTTTTTTTTTCCCCCCCCCCCCCCGGGGGGGGGGGGGGGGGGGTTTTTTTTTTTTGGGGGGGGGGGGGGGGGCCCGGGGTTTTCCCTTTTTGGGGGGGGCCCGGGGGGGTTTTTTTTTGGGGGGGGGAAAACCCCGGGAAGGGGGGGGGGTTTTGGGGAAAAAAAAAGGGGGGGGGGGAAAAAAACCCCGGGGGGGGGGTTTTCCCCCCCCCGGGGGGGGGGGAAAAAAACCCTCCCGGGGGGGTTTTAAACCCCTTTTCCCCCTTTTGGGGGGGGGTTTTTTTTAAAAGGGGGGGGAAAGGGTTTTTTTAATTTTTTTAAAAATTTTTTTGGGTTTCCCCCCCCCGGGGGGCCTTTTTAAAAAACCCCCCCCGGGGGGGAAAGGGTTTTCCCCCGGGGGGGGCCCCTGGGCCCCCCGGGGGGGGGGCCCCTTTTTCCCCGGGGAAAGGGGGAAAAGGGGGGGGTTTGGGGGGGGGGGGTTTTTAAAAAAGGGGGGGGGGGGAAAGGGGGGGCCCCCCCGGGGGGGGGGGGGAAAAAGGGGGGCCCCCCCCCCAAAAAAGGGGGGGGGAATTGGGGGTTTTTTTTTTTCCCCCCCCTTTTTTTTTTTTTTTGGGGGGGCCCCTTAAAGGGGCCCCCGGGGGGTAAAATTTTTTAAAAACCCCCGGGGGGGAAACCCAACCCCCTTTTTTTTTTTTTTTGGGGGGGAAAACCAAACCCCCCCGGGGGGGGGGGGGGGCCCCCCAATCGGGGCCCCCCCCCAAAATTTTTTTTGGGGGGGGGGGCCCCCCCCCAAAAAGGGGGGTTTCCCCCCCCCCGGGGGGCCCTGGGGCCCAAAAAGGGGGGGGGGGGGGGGTTAAAGGGGGGGGGAAAAACCCCGGGGGCCAGGGGGGGGGGGGGGGGGGGAAAAGGGGGGGGGGGGGGTTGGGGGTTTCCCCCGGGGGGGGGGGAAAGGGGGAAAGGGGGTGAAAAGGGGGGGGGTTTCAAATGGGGAAAAGGGGGAAGGGGGTTTTGGGGGGGGAACCCGGGGGGGGGGGAGGGTTTTTTTTTGGGGGGTTTTTTTAAATTTCCCCCCCTTTGGGGGGGTTTTTTTTAAAAAAAATTTTTTTTTTTAAAAATTGGGGGGGGGTTTTTTTTTTTTTTTTTGGGGGAAAGGGGAAAAAAAAGGGGGGGGGGGATAAAGGGGGGGCCCGGGGGGAAAAAGGGGGGGGGGGGGGGGGCCCCCCCGGGGGGAAAAAAGGGGGAAAAAAAAAAATTTTTTTTTTTTTTTTTCCCCCCGGGTTTTTAAACCCCCCTTTTTTTGGGGGGGGGGGGGGAAAAAATTTTTAAATTTTAAAAAAGGGGGCCCCGGGGGGGGGGTTTTTTTTTTGGGGGGGGTTTTTTTTAAAAATTTTTAAAAAGGGGGGGGGGTTTTTAACCCTTTTTTTTTTAAGGGGGGTTTTTTTTTGGGCCGGGGGGAACCCAAAAGGGGGGGGGTTAAAAAGGGGTTTTGGGGGGGGGGGGGGGGGGGGGGGGAAAAGGGGGGGGGGGGGGGGGGGGGGGGAAAAAGGGGGGGGGGGGTTTTTTTTTTTGGGGCCCCCTTTTTTTTTTCCCCCCCAGTGGGGGGCCCCCCCTTTTTTTCCGGGGGATTTTTTCCCGGGCCCGGTTTGGGAACCCCTTTTTAAAACGGTTAAAAAGGGGGAAAAAAAAAAATTTTTTTGGGGGGGGGGGGGGGAAAAAAAGGTTTAAAAGGGGGGGCGGGGGAAAAAATTTTTTTTAAAAAATTCCCGGGGTTGGGGGGGGGGGGGGGGAAAAGGGGGGGGAAAGGGGGGGGGAAAAAGGGGTTGGGGGGGGGGTTTTTGGGGGGGGGGGGGAAAATTTTTGGGGGGGTAAACGGGGGTTTTGGTTTTGGGGGTTAAACCCCTTTTGGGGGAACCCCCGGGGGGGAACCCCAAACCCCCCCCGGGGGGGGCCCCCCCAAAAGGGGGGGGGGCCCCAAAAGGGCCCGAAGGGGGGGGGAAAACCCCCAAAAGGGGGGGGGCCCCCCGGGGGGGGGGGGGGTTTTTTTTTTGGGGGGGGTTTTTTTGGGGGGGGGGGAAACCCCCCCAACCCCTTTTTTTTTTTTTTTCCCCGGGGGTTTTTTAAAAAAAAAGGGGGGGGAAAAAAGGGTTTTTTTTCCCCCTTTTGGGGCCCTTTTTTTGGGGGGGTAAATTGGGGGGGAAAAAAATTGGGGCCCCCCGGGGGCCGGGGGGGAAATTTTTTCCCGGGGGGGTTTTGGGAAAAGGGGGTTTTTTGGTTTTTGGGGGGGGTTTTTTTTCCCCGGCCCTTTAACCCCTTTTTTTCCCCGGGGGGCCCCCCCCCGGGGGGTTTTTTTTTCCCCCTTTTTGGGTTTTTGGGGGTTTTTAAGGCCCCCCCTCGGGTTTTTTTTTTTTTGTTCCCCCCCTTTTTTTTTTTTTTTTGGTTTTAAATTTTTTTTTTTTTCCCCCTTTTTTGGGTTTTCCCCCTTCCCCTTTTTTTTCCCCCCTTTTTTTTCCCCCGGGGTTTTTCCCCCCCTTTCCTTTTTCCCCCCGGGGGGTTTTTTTTGTTTTCCTTTGGAAAAGGGGGTTTTTGGGGGGAAAAAAAATTTTTTTTTTTGGGGGGGCTTTAAAAAAAGGGACCCCAAAAAAATTTTTTTTTTTCCCCCTTTTTTTTGGGGGGGTTTTTTTTGGGGGCCCCCCGGGGGGGGGGTTTCCCCAAAAAAAAAAAAAAAATTGGGTTTTTGGAAAAACCCCAACCCCCCCCTTTTTTTTTTGGGGAAAAAACCGGGCCCCCTTTTTAATTTTTTTTACCAAAAAAAGGGGGGGGGGTTTTTTTTTTTAAAAAAACCCCCCCAAAAAGGGGGGGTTTTTAAATTTCAAAAAGGGGGGGTTTTTCCCCCCCAAAAAAAAGGGGGAAAAAACCCCTTTTTTGGGGAACCGCGTTGGGGGGTTAAAAGGGGAAAAATTTTTTTAATGGGGGGGTTTTTAAAACCCCCAAGAAAGGGGGGGGGTTTTTTTTTTGGGGGGGTTTTTTGGTTTTTTTGGGGGGGAAAAAATTTTTTCCCCCCCCGGGGGGGCCCCGGGGGAAAAAAAAGGGGGGTTTTTTTTTTTAAATCCCTTTTTTTTTTTTTGGGCCCCCCGGGGTTTTAAATTTTTTTTTTTTTTGGGGGGTTAAAAATTTTCCTGGGGTTTTTCCCCAAAAGTTTAAAACCCTTATTTCCCCTTTAAAAAAAACCCGGGGGGGAAAAAAAAAGGGGGGCCCCCCCCCAAAAAACCCTTTTAAAACCCCCCCCCTTTTTAAAAATTTTTCCCCCCCAAAATTTTTCCCCGGGGGAAAAAATTTCCCCAAAAATTTAACCCCCCAAAAAATTTTTCCCTTTTAAAAAAAAACCCTTTCCCAAAAAAAAAAAAAAATTAAAGGGGGAAAAAAAGTTTGGGGTTTAAGGGAAAATTTTTTTTTCCTTTGGGGAAAAAATTCTTTTTTTTTGGGGGGGGGAAAAAAAAAAATTTTTTTTTAAAATTTTCCCGGGGAAAAAGGGGTTTTCCCCCCTCCGTTTTTAAAAATTTAAAAAAGGGTTTTTTCCTTTTAAATTTTTTGGGGGGCCCCCCCCCCCAAAAAAGGGGGGTTTTTTTTCAAATTTTTGGGGAAAAAAAAAAAGGGGGGGGTTTTTTTGGGAAAAAGGGAAAAGGGGAAACCGGGGAAAATTTTTGGGGGGGAAAATTCCCAAAAAATTTTGGGGGGGGAAAAAAAAGGGGGGAAGGGTTTTTTTTTTTTTTGGGGTTGGGGGGAAAAAAATTAAATTTAAATTTTTTTTTTTTAAAAATTTTTTTTAAAAAAAAAACCTTTTGCCCAAAAACCCCCGGGGCCCCCCAAAAAAGGGGGGGGCCCCGGGGGGGGCCCCGGGGGTTTTTTGGGGTCCCCCTTTTTAAAAAAAAATTTTGGGCCCCCTTTTTTAAAAAAAGGGGGGGGGGGCCAAAAGGGGGCCGGGGGAAAAAAATTTTTTTTGGGTAAAAAGGGGGAAAAAGGGGCCCCCGGGGGTTTTTAAACCCCCCCAAAAAAAAAGGGGGGCCCCCCCTTTTTCCCCCGGGGGGGACCGGGGGCCCCCTTTCCCAAAAAAACCCCCCCCCCCCCCCGGGGAAAAAAAACCCCCCCAAAAAAAAAATTTTTTTTTTAAAAAGGGCCCCCCCCCGGGGGGGGGCCCTTTAAATCCCCCGGGGGGGGGGGGGGGGGGGGGGGCCCCCCGGGGCACCCAAAAAAACCCCCCCTTTCCCCCCCCCCGGGGGTTGGGAAAATTTTTCCCCCCGGGGGGCCCCCGGGGGCCCCCCCCCAAAAAATTTTGGGGGGGGGGAAAAAAAAAAAATTCTTTTGCCCCCCCCCCGGGGGGGGGTTTTTTTTGGGGGGCCCCCCCCCGGGGGGGCCCCCCCCCCCCCCATTCCCCCCCCCCAAAAAGGGGGAACAAATGATTGAGTTTTGATATATGTAATTATTATTTTTTGGATTATTTATTTGTATTACGCTTTCCTTTTTTGCAGAGCATTTTCCTCAGTACTTGGTACTTTTTTAAGTCCCCTGATGACAGAGGTGGACTTCCGGGGGCGGGGCGTCAAGCACGGCCGCGTTTTATGGCTGCTCCTCCGAAACTCTGACAAAACGCAGATTTATCTAAGCTATCCTGCTATCACCAACCTTCAGAAATAAGCTGTGGACTTCTAAAGAGCTGCGAATCACAGGAGCAGGAAATTTCTTGATCCCCGGGATCCCAGAGTAGTGACAACTACTCAGCCGGCCGGGGCCGTTAGGCCTCCCTGCAGCCCGCAACGCGAGAGAAGAAGCGGATCAAGAGAAACACAGATCCCGCTGCAGTTCCCAAGGTGGGTGACGTAATAGGAGGCAACCTACCTTACAACGGAGAACTCCAGCAGCGCCGAGGGCGGAAAGATAATTAACGGCAGCACAGAAGAGGGAGAGTGGGAATTTTCCCGCCAGCCGAGACCCGCAGCCGCCATCTTGTGGGTGCCGCTGAGACGCACGGAGCGAGAGGACGGAGAGTCCGTGTGGGAGCTGGGACGTGCTGTGTCGCCTGGCCTGATCATCGGGAGACGAGAGGAGCCGCGGGGTCCCTAAAGTGCCTGCCCCTGCGGCGAACGCTGACCGGACAACAAAGGAGGTCCTGTGGGCTGTTGCACGATCATGCTGCAGGGCCGCTGACTGAGCCGAGACACACGGATCGGAGCGGGGTAGGAGCGCACTGCGCTACAAACAGACCCTCTGCCTTTTCGGGGGAGAGGGGTGGCTGAGTGTCTTATCGGCACATGGTGGAGTTTTAGGGGTACCTGCCATCTCCGGCCAGTGTGCACTGGCCCCCTCCGCAGACTGCTGCAGCGGCAAACGGAACATAGACGGGCGCAGTTAATATCTATTCATCAGCTCCGCTATCTAAAGCTCCTCAATACCACGCAGTAACAAAGGTGCAGAGCGGAGCTGGACACTCTCTCTGATCACTCAAACATAACTACGGAGTCTCCCACCCCACTGTTTTGACTCAACTGCTATCACGTCGCACCATCTCGAGAGAGAGGGGCTTGGAGATCCCCTGCCCACACTCCTGCTATTCATCACTTTGGTGACAGATACTCGTGCGGGAGGGGGGGGGGGAGTGATGGGGGCGAGCAGGGACTGAGCAACAACACCATTTGTTCATGCCCCTGTCTCCCTTATAATTCTGGTGCTGGTGATGCGACGTGAGAGAGTAGTGCACCCACAGAGCTGAACAATTGGATTGGGGCCCTACACCGCTCCCACCTAGCCCCTAGCGTATCGCACTGCTGAATAGGGGGTGAGCTGGGGATACACACACTGGACTCAATCCGATCCCCTGCACCCATAAAGGAACTGCTAATTAATAAATCCATCACCAGGAATTGAAATTCCTAACTGGGGATCTGCTGTTTCCAACGCGGCAAAATCCAGGGAACCCAGGAACAATTTTTGGTAGATAAGTCCTAAAG
The DNA here is from genome assembly GCA_025379985.1 of Phyllomedusa bahiana. Lineage (NCBI taxonomy): Eukaryota > Metazoa > Chordata > Amphibia > Anura > Hylidae > Phyllomedusa > Phyllomedusa bahiana. Next base: position 10,847 of record JAODAL010015911.1, read on the forward strand.
CCTCAGGCGTACACAGTTTCAAATCTGACTTGCTTCTCGTACCAACAGTAATACAACAGCGATACCTGCTGGATAACAAATTCTCTAACTCGCTTCTCGTACCAACAGTAATACAACAGCGACACCTGCTGGACAACAAATTCTCTAAATTAGTTTCTTGAACCAATAGTAATACAACAGCGACACCTGCTGGACAACAAATTCACTAACTAGTTTCTTGAACCAATAGTAATACAACAGCGACACCTGCTGGATAACACATTAACAGTCACTATACTGAGCTTCCCTGCCCTTTCCTTGCTTCATCACCGGGACGCTGACAGGGCAGACCTGATGCTACCTTAGTCATCACCCACTAGGCACAAAGCCTTGCTGTCTCTCTCACTTCCAACATATAAATCCTCTACATACCATGGACAAGTATCTAAGGTCGCAATCTACATCTCAGCCACAAAGAATGGTTAAAAAAAATACTTCTAATACCCCTGCAAACAAGGACTCACAAACCAAAATGGACAAAACTCAAACCAAAACGCAAAATAAAACTATCTCACCACCAGCCTCACCAGCCATGGTGTCCCAAGAGCTATTGACGGATAGTGACATCACCCCGCCAAACCTGTCTCCGGTGTCAAATCTACCCCGCTCCCGAGGCTTTGACGCAGAATGTGCGTGCGTGGCTCATGAAGTATCGAAACTCCTCACTCCATACTTCGACAGAAGAATAGATTTGATCCAAGCCTCTGTGAATTCAGCACTGAGCCAGATCACCGAAAATGCGCAGAAAATCAACGAGTTAGAGGCCAGAGTCTCGTCCTAAGAGTCAACCACACAAGCGAACGAACGGGATATCGCTCAATGCCAAAACGCCGAGATAATCCTACGTGACAAACTGGAGGATCTGGAGAACAGGGAGAGGAGGAACAACCTCCGGTTTGTGGGAATTCCCGAACATGTCACCCAAGATAAAATCCAGCAGTATCTGGTGGACGACTTGGCTAAAGCACTGCACCTAGATCTTCCAAACGACCTCCTGCTTATCGAGCGAGCCCACCGCATCGGGCCCCCAAGGGGTGAGAGAGACAGCAGACTGAGACCAGTAATTGCCCGATATGCTAACTGGACAGTCAGGGAGAAGGTGATACGGGCATTCAGAGCAGCAAGATCACTTCAAGTTAATAACGCACCCGTGCTCATCTTCCAAGATTTCTCCACTTCAGTCGCGATGAAACGTAAAGCATTTACACCGATATGCAGGCTCCTATACGAAAAAAACATAAGGTTCCAACTTCTATACCCAGCGCGCCTAAAAGTGATGACCGATGGACGACCCACTTCTATGATGACCCCATGGAAGCGCGACGTCGTCTTTTCCCTAATGCACTTCCTGATGCGCCAGACTAACGCGACTATATTAGGGCTAGATCAATGATTTTAAATGTGCCAAGGAAATGTTACTGATCTAGATCATTGTTCTGAATGTTTTTGATTAAGACAGTGATTGCTATTAGGCTGTCAAAAATTGCCACTGTTTTGCTATGGTTTCTGCTAACCTTTGTTTTCTTTCCCCAGTGTTTTCCTCGTCCCCTGCCTGTGGCCCGGATGCCTGACACACCTGAAGCCTACCGCTTGGAGGCTCTCCCTGCTCGCTGGGACAGTGGACCCTCCATCGAACTAACGAGATCACACGCACAATCGAGAACTGCGACAGGAATAGGATGAGTACCATAACAACACCCACACATCACACCACCATACATCCACCATCACTAAAAATAACCAGCTGGAATATAGCGGGATTGAACTCCCCTGTAAAGCGCAAAAAAGTGATATCACACATTAAAAAACTTCGACCACACATCATTTTCCTACAAGAAACACATTGGAAAATAGGAGAAGATAATCTCTTAAGGGCCCCGTGGATAGGAGATCAGTATTCGGCCTCCTACACGTCCAAAAAGCGAGGAGTAGCAATACTCTTTCACTCATCTATCTCTCCGATAATACATGCCACATATGCTGACCCAGGGGGCAGATTCTTCTTACTAGAGACCACCATTAATACAATCAAATACACACTTCTCAATATATACGGTCCCAACCAACCTAATGCGCAATTCTATGCTGATCTGTACAATTTCTTGCTAGGGAAAGACCTACAGAACATTATTATGGGAGGTGACTTCAACGCAACTCTCAACCCGGAGCTGGATCGCTCGTCGAACTCCACACATGACACAAGCACTCTACGCAACCTTCTAACATTAATGGATCATTTCGATCTTTGCGATCCATGGCGACTCCTAAACTACTCAGCCAAAGATTTTACATTCTACTCCAGTGTACATGGAACCCATTCCCGTATTGATGTATTCCTTATCTCTTCTACTCTCTTCCCACGGGTCTTGGGAACAGATATAGAAAACATCGTAATTTCGGACCACGCCCCAATTGGCCTCTCCGTGGCTCAACCGGGGACTCCTTCACCCACAAAGAAATGGCGCTTCCCCTCCTACCTGGTAAACTAAGAAGACTTTAGACAATACCTTCTAACACATTGGATGCAATTTGTAGATGACAACCTAGAACATGTCTCTGATGTGGGTCTATTTTGACCTACGTCCAAGGCGGTCCTCAGGGGTCATGTCACCTCCTACCTAAAATTTAAAGCAAAAGAATCCCGCAAACAATATGTCCAATTAAACTCTGATTTAACCACGGCCCATCAGGCCTATATCATCAACCCCAACCCATTAAACAAAGAGAAATTTCTAGAGGCTAAACAACTAATGGAAACTTATTTACAGGGACAAGCGAAGTGGGGCATCGAGGCGATCCGAAACAGGTATTTCAGATGGGGAAACAAGATTAGCTCCCTCCTAGCAAAAATGCAAAGACCCCCGTCGACTAGACGCCACATTCTCTCGTTGAAGGATCCGAACACTAACTCGCTGACACATTCCCCTAATACCATACAGAATATTTTTACCCAATACTTCACGGATTTTTACAAAGCGAGTCCATACGACTCTGCAGCTACATGGAGCTTCATACAAAACTTATCCCTACCAAAACTTCCCACAACCCACAAAGAGTATCTAGAAAGGGATATAACGGAGGAGGAAGTACTAGAAGCTATAACCAGCCTGCCCAGTAACAAAACACCAGGACCGGATGGCCTCTCGGCAGAATACTATAAAATGCTCACACCCCACATAGTACCACACCTCACTAGCTACCTAAGTGAGATATACAGAGGACAGTGTACATCATCGGAATTCTTGGCATCAGAGACGATCCTGATGCTGAAGCCTGGCAGGGACCCCACACATATTCAATCATATAGACCCATCTCGCTATTAAACCAAGACTATAAAATTCTCACAAAGATCCTGGCAAACCGCCTACAAGAAATGTTAGGACCACTGTTGTCCACAAGCCAAATGGGCTTCCTTAAAAATAGACATTCCACCGTGGGGATCAGAAAGGCGATAGCAGCAACAATCAGAGAAATTGGTCAATCAAACCCAAAGACAATGCTCCTCAGTCTTGACGCTGAGAAAGCGTTTGATTCTGTGTCATGGGAGTTTCTCACCACATGCTTAAGACATAGAGGCTTTGGAGACCTATTTCTATCTTTTCTGAGTCACTGCCAGGTGAACTGTCACACGACGTTGAATGTCAATAATCTACCTTTAACTAAAATACTAATTCATAGAGGCACCCGTCAGGGATGTCCTTTATCCCCTCTTCTCTTCAATCTATCCATTGACCCGTTATTAAGACACCTGGAGGGGATTCAAATTGGCTCGACGCAAATCAAAGTCTCTGCGTTTGCAGATGATATCCTGTTGTACATCACAGACCCGGAACATGCCCTATCTGAGATCTTAGAGCATCTTCGACTCTATGGTTCCCTGTCAGGCTTCAGGGTCAATGAAGACAAATCAGAGGGCCTGCTGCTGAGGGGACCATCCAACCCCCGCTGGTCCGTGCACTACCCATTTAAATGGCAGAGTCACACACTATCTTATCTTGGGGTTGTGATACCCAGACAATGTAACCAGATCTATAAACTTAACGTCACCCCCCTTCTAAAAGAAATAGAAAAACTTTTCATGACCTGGAAAAAATTGACATTATCCCCACTGGGGAGGGCGAACCTGGTCAAGATGATCATATATCCAAAACTACTATATCTCTCACAGTCGTTACCACTGTACTTCAAACCAAAAGACGTACGAGAAATAACCAGGCTGTTCCGAGCTTTTATCTGGAATAACCGGAGACCTCGCACAAGTATGGTCATCTTGGCCCAGCGTCGCTCCAACGGGGGTATCAATTTTCCACAGTTACATATATATAACATAGCGGCACAACTCAGAATAGTAGGTGACTGGATAGCCAATGTTAGCACATTCACAGACCCCAACGTGGATCAACAGCTGTCCCCTAATATTTCATTAGTAAGTCTCTTACACCTCCCATACTCAAATATACTTCCAGAAATCACGAAAAACCCCTTAATAATGACAGCATGGCGCGCCTGGGCCAATGCGAGACAAATACTAGGAATAAACCCAAATCACTCCCTCCTACTACCGTTCGTAGACAACCCAAATTTCCATAATGGCAAACCGCCGTTGAGTTTCAAAAGGTGGAAGGCTTACGGGGTGCACAGAATAGCGGATCTTATTGACCCGCAGACAAAACGCCCATACTTGTTCAACGAAGCCCAACTTAAATTCCCAATAATAGGCCCTCACCCTTTCCACTATTTACAGGCATGTAGCTACATACTGGCAACCTTCAAACACTTAGAAGGCCTAACCTGGAACGATCCATTTCTCAAAAGTACACCGACTTCCCAACGAACTAAAGGCCTCCTTTCCAGGTTCTACACCTTACTATACAAACCCTTAGACTACTCTAAAATACATGGCGGTCTTCCATACTGGACAAGAAAGATTCCCTCTCTGACACCCGACCTTCTGCTGACTTCGCTCACTCGATCGGCCAAATATTTACCATCCATGAACTACTGGGAAATGGCCTTCCAAATTACACATAGATCATACCGTCCCCCCGCACGAGGTATCCTGATGGGTAACTCTGACACCCACGCATGTCAAAAATGCCAAAGCCCTCACGCGGATCTACTACATTGCCTTTGGTCTTGCCCGGCGATACAGACTTTCTGGTCCACAATGCATTCCTTTACGATTAGGAATCTTCTCCCGCGCTGCCCAAATTCAAACTATGGGCACTATTCGGGATATTCCCTTGGAACTACACCTCCATCCCAAGCATTCAAAAACGGCTACTGTTCTATGTGGCGGCAGCGGCCAGAAAGTCGGTATTGCAGTGCTGGATTCAACCGGGCCCACCCACGCTCAGATTATTCCTAGACAAACTATCACACATATTCAGAATGGATTGGATTGAAGCGGCGCAACAAAAGGAAAAAAGAACACAACATTTTTTCCAAACTGGTCACATTTGTTAACTTGCTACCCACACACATCAAAACCAAAATAAAGAGTTGCTTTGAATTCACCACTTGGTACCTGATGAACCAATCGGCAGATACTGCGTTACCTATATAACTTGCACAACTAAAGATGGATGCGAGCGTCACCGTTCGGGGCTTCTTTCTGGGTGTGTCGGATGTCCGGGCCGCAGGTAGGTTCCCTAAAGTTTGTCTCCCCCCCCCTCTCCTTTCTTTCCTCCCCGCCCCCCTTGTTTGTTGTTCATTATAAGTTAAAAATGAGAATGCTAACACACCAGCCTAAGGGTGAAATGTGGCCGGGTGAAGCCGGTAATGCACAACAAAACCCATCAAGGATATTGACCTTTGGGTTGACAAGAGAAATCAAGTGCTTCCGGATTCACACTGGCCAGTTAGGATGGGAGATAGGCTGAGTCTTATCTTTGTATACAATTTTTGTCTTCTGCTGAATACAAATGCTATTAGTGGTGCATGTTGCCACAAGAATTGATGTATACCACAAGTATTTTGCAATAAAAACAAGTTTAAAAAAAAAAAATATGAATTCAATAAAATCATGTTTATTTCCTTATTTTCGTTGCACCCATACTATTGATCCTTGGCTAACGAAAATAAGGAAATAAACATGATTTTATTGAATTAATATTTTTTTTCGTTACCCCCATATTATTATTCATTTTATATACACATCGGGACAACTTCGGCAGTATTATCATTTGATTTCGACCATGTACAGTTTTATTTCAGATTGCATCAGATTGCTCGCTCTCCCATTGGTTCAAATAACCGCGGCTCTTTTAACTTAGCCAATCACAGAGCTCGCTCGGAATTTCTTTTCCCCATAGAACTCTATGAGAAAGTAGCTCGCGCTCTGATTGGCTTAGCTGGACGAGCCCCCGCCGCTTCAACCAATCAGCTCGTTTCTGCCTCTTTACTGTATTTTGAACTTTCCCGCCTTTGAATATGATTGGTCAATATTTCTCCATAGCTTAGAATGGGCCACTGTCGCTCCTATTCTGATTGGTCAATACTCCTCCATAGGATATAATGAGCCACTGTCGCACCTATTCTGATTGGCTGGTTTATGCCGACCAATCAGAAGAGCTTAAACAATTTGAATTACTGTATTTCCCAGCAATTCTCTCTATTGCAATTCCCTATGTAGCGCCGGTCTCGGCGACCCAAAAGCGTTGTTCGGGGGTTTTAAACTGATTTATTTTTAGAGAAGGTTTCAGCGCTTTATCTGATGTTTTACACTTAATAAAAATAATTTTTTTATTAATACTCCATGCCGCACGGCGCTGAGATTTCAGTGCGCCGATCTCTCCATAGGGCTACAATGGAGAAGTAGCTGGCGCTCTGATTGGCTGGGATTGTCAAGCCCCCGCTAGCTCAGCCAATCAGCTCTTTTCTGCATTTTTACTGTATTTTGAGCTGTCCCGCCTTTGATTTTGATTGGTCAAAACTTCTCCATAGGATGTAACAGGACTTTGTCGCTTCTATTTTGATTGGCCGAGATAGCCCAAACCCCTGCTAGCTCAGCCAATCAGCCTTTTTTTTCTGCATTTTTACTGTATTTTGAACTGTCCGCCTTTGATTCTGATTGGTCAAAACTCTCCTAGGCTATAATGGGTTCACTGTCGCTCCTATTCTGATTGGCCGGTTTATGCCGACCATTGAGAATAGGTTTCAGAATTTGAATTACTGTATTTCCCGGCAATTTCCAATATCCGAATTCTGGATATTGCGCCGTTATAGATTTTTGGAAAGTGATTTTTTTGTTATATTTTTTATTTCTGAGGTTGAGCTCTTTTTCTGAGAATGTTTTCCGCCTTTATAAAGGCGTTTTTTTTCGGAATCATACTCCTGCTGCACGGAGCGGAGCGCCGAGATTTGTGTAGCGATCTTCTGTATGTTTCCTCGCATGTTCCGTTCTCGCTGCACTTCGCCTCCGCCGGAGCATTTAGACCAAAACAAACCAGGTCTGCCTGTCGGAGCTGCCGAGCGCTGCATTGCGCCTCGCTTTGCCGACTTGCGATCGTACATGCCTCGGAACGCCTACCCGCGCCCACACCGCGCCCATTGCCCGCCCCTTCATGCGGGGCGCAGCTGAAAGTGGCGAACGCTGCGCCTAACACCGCATCCCTCGACAGGGGGATTCGGGCCGGGAGGCGCAGTATACGCCAGAAATCGGGTGAAAAGCCCGATCATACATGTCGCCCTATGTGTAATTGCCATTCCCCCTAGTTCCTAGTTTAAATATTCCTCCAACTTCATGGCCATTTTGTCCCCAAATACAGCTGCACCCTCCCCATTAAGGTGCAGCTAGTGTTGAGCGATTACGTTGGCTATCGAGATCGATCGATAGTCGATAGTCGGCCACCATCGATAAGGTTTTTCGATAGTGAGCATCGATTAGCGCGTATGGGACCATTAAAGTCTATGGCGAGAGCAAACGCAACACCTTCATTCTTACACCCAAACAAGGCTGGAGAAGTTGGAATTAGATCACAAAAACCAGTCAAATGGTTTCGTGCTAACATCTAAGGCAACCACACTTAGGGTTATAAAAGCACAAGAAAAAAAGTCACACACATTCACTATTCCCTGTCTTGTTACCACAGCCTGACCTTTAAAACTGCATACCCACAAATTAAAAAGTGCCAGAAACGGCAAGTATTATTTGAACCATTCATTTTAGTGAACTGGAAATTGAATATCCCCGTCCTGGACGCAGCATGGACCATAAAAAAAACTGTCTGACCCACAGATCTAAAAAGTGCGGAAAAAGGAGGGTCTTTCAACCCCACCTTTAGTTGATACTGGACATTGACAAACCTGGTCCTGGGCCACAGTATGACCATTATCCTGTCCTGACCCCCAGAATCAAAACAGTGCGGAAAAAGGAGTCTTTCAACCACCATTTTAGTTGAATGGACATCTTGACAAACCTGTCTGGTACGGCGCAGCATTCGGACCCTTAAACTGTCTGTCCCACAGATAAAAGTGCGGAAAAGGAAAGTCTTGTCAACCACATTTTAGTTGATCTGGACATTGACCTATACCTGTCATGTGACCGACACAGTATGACCTTTACCTGTCTGACCCACAGATTAAAAAGTGCCGGAAAAAAGTAGTCCGTTCAACCACTCTCATTTTAGTTGAAGACTGGGACCTTGACTCCTACCTGTCCAGGGCACACAGCATGACCAGGGCGGAGTTACAAGTGGGTGCGGTAAGAGCCAGGCTGGTGTACGTCATCCTATTAATCCACGCAGGTTAAAATGCCTGATGAAGCAGCACGAAAACTGGGTGCTGAAGCAAGAGTGCGAGCGGAAGTGTGAAGAACTCCAGCGTCCATCAGTACACCTGTCAAGAGACTTGGTTAGCGTTGACCTCTCTGTATGATGTGCGGACCCAATTGAGCTTCACTTGGAATTACTGGTGGTTAACGCTCCTGGTTACACTCCCCAGGTGCCCTTTTTCTTGGCATTTTTTTCCCTATTTTTACTCAATCGTGCGGACGGAAATTGTACTCTGTACATTTTTTCTCTGCTCAATTTTTCGGTTGCTCCATACTCCATGTCCTCTGAATAAACCTACATACTGGTCAGAAGTTTTCCTGATACCTCCCTTGTACAATTTTTTCCCCACCCCCCCCCCCCCCCCCCCCCCCCCGCCCCCCCCCCTCCCCCCCCCCCCCCACCCCCCCCCCCCCACCCCCCCCCCCCCCCCCCCCCCCCCCCCCCCCCCCCCCCCCACCTCCCCCCCCCCCCTTTCTCCCCCATCCCCCCCCTGAGGAATTTTTTCTACCAGCTATTTTGTACTCTCTGCCCAGTTTTTAGTTGTTTAATCTAGAAAAAACATTTTTAAAATATGATGGAATCTCCACCATGGTCTTTGTTTCTTTCTTTTTTTATTGTATAAATGGGGTTGTCTCAATACAGGGATTGATAGCTATGTTAAGTTCTGCAAATACAAGTCATTTTGCGCAATATGTGTCTCATAAACCAGTGTCCTTTCTATTCCTGTCTTTTCTGACTCAGCACATCATCAACCTTGAGCCATATTGACAATTGTGATGAACAAATGTCTGTTAGAAACACATTCTTTTTATAATAGGGACCTGTAGTATGCTGCATTTAAAGCAAAATGCCCCAAAATTCAAAGCATGACCCTTGAGCCACTTTGGACAATTGTGAAGAACAAATGTATGTTAGAAACAAATCTTTTTTTATTAATAGGACCTTTAGTATAGCTGCATTTCCAACCCAGCATAAATGCCCCAAAATTCAAAAGCAATGACATTGAGCACTTCGACAAATTGCTGAAGAACCTAATGTCTGTACGAAAAAACATTTTTTAAATAGGAACCTGTAGTATAGTGCATTTCCTCAAAAGCATAATGCCCCAAAAATTCAAAGCATGACCCTTGAGCCACTTTGGGACATTGAAGAAACAAAATGTCTTAGATACACGCAACACATTTTTTTTCTTAATAGGACCCTGTAGTATTGCCTGCTTTTCCAAAGCCAGCACATTGACACCTAAATAAATTACTTATAAAATGAAATTCTCAGCCACTGTTAAAATTTTGTGGGAGAAATGCCACTTAGAAGGCCAAAGTTCTGTCCAAAGGACCATGTTATTGCTGTATCTCACAGCTACAAGACCCAAAAATTATAAATATGACTTCTCGCATATTAAACAAAATTGTGAGGGAGAAATGCCACTTAAAAGCCACATTTTCTGTTCCAAAGGACATGATTATTGCTGTATCTCACAATGTACATGGTACCCAAAAATTATATTTTGACGTTCTCAGCCACTATTTAAAAAGTTGTGAGGAGAAAATGGCCACTTATAAAGCCACATTTCTGTTCCAAGGACTTAATTATAGCTGTATCTCACAAGAACATGACACTCAAAAACATTGACAAGGCGAAACACTTCTTAAGGATAAGGTGTGTAAATGGGAATACGTGATTGTCATGAACCTTGTGTCTTTACAGTTCCTCACATGCGCAAAACCAGCACAATGAACATGGTTGGGAAAAGAGAATAAAAAATTGCCAGTTAGAAATGAACATTTAAAAATTTTTTTTTCAAGAGGTCCATTTCTGCTTTGATAGCGGAATGTGAAGTAGACCGGCAAACTAATGTGATCCTCGGCAATTGGGGCCACAACATCATCAGAGATCATATGCCCCTGAATTTATCTTGATGAAAGTCAAACGATCCACATATCTGTGGCTAAGTCCGTATGCCGTATTGATGTAATCGACTCTCCAGCTTGCTGTAAACGGTTACCGCCAGATAATGCGTGGGCTGTGGGCAGGACAACACCTCTATGGAGTGACGAGCCCGCTTCAGGGGCATTCGTCCAATTTGGATACCAGAAGTCTATTGGGTCCGAGATAACACATATCCAAAAACATCAGTGTTGAGACGCAGCCTAGTCGAGCACCATGATCTTAAGCTGATCTCTGGGTGTTGGATGTGTAGCCCTCGCATTGCATTGAGTTGGTGAGGTGGTAACCAAAGATTGCAGAGGTCACCAATTAGGCTTCTGCCACCTTGCCTGCTGCTGCCGATACAGACCTTACTTTGGCAACTCTACTGCTGGTTTCCGTCGCTGATGTTGTCCACCCGTGAACATTGTAAATTCGGGGTACGTGAAGCTCAGACGCGAACAGAGGTCACTTAGTCTGTTCAATACAGCCAAGGTCTCCATTTCCATGCATTTAACTCTGCCCTATTTGGGTGGGTCGAGGAATGTGCTGAGTTTTGTTTTGTACCGGGGATCCAGTTGTGTGGCCACCCAGTAACAATGTTGTTCATTTGATGCCCTATAATGCGAGGATCATGTTGGAGGACTGAGCATCAAGCACTCATGTGAGAGATCGGTGCCTGATTTCTCAAGCATCTGGGTCGTGGGGCACATAGCACAACTAACTCTTCTCATCTTTCCTCCGCCTTCCAATTCGCGCCACCTCTTTCCTCATAGCAGGGACGTCCGTAACATCGGTGTATCGGAATACCTCATCCCACCTCCTCATCCTCCACTTTTCTCCTCCTCCGCTGCCTACGGACACAGCTTCCATCACAGCCTGACTTTCCTGAGAAGCTGCACCTGAGGCTGTGCGCCACCTTGACACCTAGACACTCTGTACCCCGACCAGCCTGCCTACATGAAGATCCGAGAATTGTGAAAAATGTCGGGCCTTGTGGATTTGTCGGAGAGAAAGGCCTCAATCGGTCCACATCGTGTCCGTCGCTCCTCATCTGTCGGCTGGCGGGACTGTTGTTTCAGAGTGTCCAACGATCGTTCAGAACTAAGATCACCACAAGATGCTCATACTGAACAAGGGCATTGTCTAGCACTGTCCATTTTTGGTGGCTCTTCAAACTGGTCAAGGATGGTGCAGAGCTCATCTTTCCTTGCTTCCACTCTTGGCTGGCTCAAAACACTCCGAGGTCCGCACCGTGCTCTCGTCAGGACCATGTGTCACTTCGTTATGCGTAAGGCATTGCGTTGCTGCCACATCGCTTTGGAGATGTGGAGGGTGGAATTCCGCAGTGTTGCACAGTCAACAATGAGACAGGTTGACGGGCGAGCGCGAGCTGACGCGGCAAACGCAGCAGGCGGGATGAAGCACTGGTGCCGAATTGGAACGGAAGTGGAAACAAAAACTTAGACTTCGAGCCTTCCTCAGCAGGACATGTCCAGACCGCGGTCAGCTCTTTTAGAAATTTTGGATGACAAGGTTCTGACATGTGCATAGGCAAGGATGTGCTCCAGCTACCGATCTTAAGGTCGTGGCCCAGCAGATTTCGCACCGTTAGCGCACACCACCTTGCCTGGAACATAGGTTCTTAGGCACCCACGCCAGCGCTCGGTTCTCGTTGCGGAGAGCAGTCTCCACTAGCTTCGAGACCTGTGTGTGGCACGGTCTCAAGACATGGTACTTAATTTCCAACACGGCATAGGTTTCTCTGGCACGTGATGCCACCAGAGGGACCTTGGGGGAAAGAATCCTGCACCATCCTGCTCGGTTTTCTGAGAGGTGCGACCGGAGCCTGAAGAGCCACCGTCACCCCCCTGGGCACATCCACCCAAGCTCCACCAGTGAGCTGTCAACGAGATTTATAGCCGGCCTTGGCCATTGAACTTACTAGTCATGTTGTCGGTGGTGAGAGGACTTTTCCGGACACAGATGCAGACAACGCTCGCTTGAAATTTTAGATGACACGTGCTAGGCCAGGGCAGGGACGGCATTTCTGGCGCAAGAAATAGCCTCGTCTCGGTCATCTGTATTGGGGGAGGACTACAGGGCCATGACGTGCGGGATACCTTCTGTGTCCACACAGACTCGCGAAAGGCAACCATTTCCAAGGCAAAGGCCTGGCATGCGACATTCAGGCTTTTAGCTTTGGGATGGTTTGGGTTAAAGTGTTTTCTATTTTGTCCCAAACCTGGAAGAAGACAGGCTGGCTGCTTAGATGGCCGCTGTTCGGCGTGAGGTCGTCAAACCTGGCGGCAAGGAGCAAGGGGTAGGGATGGGTTCTATGGTGGTGTGGTGGTACTGGGCGACGGTGAGAGGCTGACAGCGGAGGCTATGATCACCCTGTCATGACTCTGAGAGACATGGGCAAGCTGAGGAACGCTTGGTGGTGTGGAGGAGGAGGAGGCAGGAGACAGAAGGTGTGGACAGTCGGTTGGAGGCCCGGCGTAACGGTCTGGCACTTTTTTGGCCAAGTGTTGCCTCCATTCAACTCATGCATTCGCTGCTGTGACTAGACTGTTGGTGGTGGTTACCCACCTAAGGTTCATTGCACTTCTACTTATGGTTTACGGACTAGGCGGCATTGGACATCGCTGGGTTGTAATGCTAGAGGCTTGGCTCAATGAAGGCCTAGGCTAGAGCAGGTCGGAGACCTTTTTTTTGACGGCGATAAGCGAGGAGTAGGGGTCTGCGCATCGGGACCTGTCGGTGGGCAGAATCATATCAGCTGAATTCTGCCGACCGCCCTCTCTTTTGAGGATCGGTGAAACCGTTACTGACACTACACCATAGTCTTCTCTCTAGTCTCCAAAACACTACCCAGTGATGGAAGCGCTCGCAAGCAAATACTAGTGAAAAAGACCCCGTTGGAGCTGCAATTGTCTTCATCATCATCATCAACACAAGGTGAATTCGTCGTCCTGACATTCTGCATCCAGAAGCTGCGTGGCCTACAACAGTGGGACTGCAAGGCGTGCGACCGCCCGGTGTATTTTTGAGGATGACAGGCTCCTTCCTTCCTCTCTGATGGCATCAGTCAGAACTGGGCTCGTCAGAGCAGAAGGAAAAATCATCCTACTCTTTGGCCTCTTGATCTTTTAACATGCCTTCTGACCCAACCGAGCATTTTTTCATCTAAGAGGTCTTCAGAAAATGGATTATCACAGTGGTGGGTACACGTGTTGACATTTGGGCTCTGCTTCATGTATGGACGGTGTTGGCTGACTGCTGGATGCGACATTTGTGGCGTGACTGGGAGAAACGAGGAGGATAAGATGCTAGATGCAGGTTGCATTAAGCCACTGAAGGACAGATTGGCTGACGCTGTTCGTTATGAGATTCAACCGGCCCTGACCCAGCGTTGACACAGGCCTGACGGTTCCTTGCAATGACGATCCGCTGGCTTGGTGTTGTCTCGCCAGTCACTAGAAGGAGCACCTTCTCTCGTACCTTCTACCTCCATTGTCCTACCCCCTCTTGCTCGCTATACCACTGAATTTCGCTCCATGTTCAGAAAGATACAAAATTTGAGAATGTATGGAAGAGTTGTGGAGAGTCTCTTATTAAAAGACGGCAATCACAGTATGTTCAAATCCTCAAATCAAAAACAAAAATGTCGGATTTCCTAATATAACTGCCAAAGTAGATCTATCAAGTCACACACAAGCTGGCCTGCGCCAAGTGAAAAATACACGTATCTGCAAATGTATTAGGATAATAAAAAGGTATTTTTTGGCAACCATATCAATTACGTGGTAACTTACACAATTTGATGGATTCAACTTTTAATGAAAGCGTGGCTCTATCAAACAAATCTGTGTACTGGCTAAAAGTGCCAACAAACAATATCTGTAACTGTATTCGGATAAAAACATGCTTTGCGGCTCTACAGGCATCCTGTCTCAAAAGGCACAGCCCCCCCCCTCTCCTTGGCCTTCCAGACTACAACCAAGGACTATCAATCTATTTGTTTCAGAGTCAGGTGGACCAATCGCCATCTGGGTGTCTCACATCAAAGGACCATAGCTGAGAACACGCCCTTGGGATACCTATTCCAGCAACGTCTGGATCCAGTTGCAAGCCTACGCGCCCAACTGACTTGAAAGCTGTACACCCCGCACAGATTTTACCTGGATACAAGACGCACAGACATCGTCATAGAGCATCGATTGTAATTTTCAGGCCCCCAGACTTGCCTGCTGTCTACAGCCAGACCTTGCCGAAGCACTATGACTCATCTGGGCACATCTACTGATTTACAGTGCTCTTTACTTGCTGCCTCTCCAATGGGTTTTTCATAGCGGTGGCACTGTTTTCGCATGAATACGCCATATCTCTTCCACGGCGCAGGGGGGATTGTGGAGGATGATGACAAGGAAGGAAAGATATATGACATGATGGCCTTGCTCACTACTGGCAGAAAAAAACACATCACCAGCTACAGTGGTGACTGAAGAAATTCCACATGGGGATCTCAACATGTGGAAGATGTTACCAAAATATTTTTTTCTTTTAATTATTTTTTTTTATCTTTTTAGTTCAAGATATGCTACTGAAAGACGGAGACCTTTTATCATCACAGGATTTGCAATAACCACAGAAGATGAATAATTCATGGCAGAAGCCTAACTGCCCCCGCCCACTTTCGCTCGCAAGTTGCAGAACTTCAAAGACTCTGCGAAGAGGCCTGAAAATCATTGGCTGAAGGCAAGACTGCAAACATATGGACTGACTCGCAGATATGCCCTTCGGCAATTGACCCATGATTTTGGACTAATCTGGAATGGAATAGAGGATTCATCACAGCAGCAGGAACCCTGTGAAGCATGCAGTGCAACTCAATTCTTTACTGTCAGCCCTTGAACATGCAAACTCCAGGTAGCAGTCCTGAAACTCAATAAGGAATCATGGCTAAAGCGAAAAGCAGGGAAGCCAGGGAGCCACTTCGAGAACAAAGCAGTAGAGTAGACCAAGACACGGCCTAGGCAACCGTGTCATAAGTGGCTGATCGAGAAGCTTACTCCCATGCATGCCAATACCAGAGCTCAGGAAGAGGGTTTATCAAGGAAGGAACTGCAACCACACCAGCTGCAAGAATGGAAACCAGGAATGGCACCACGAGACCGGTTGGTTGAAGCTAACACCTGGCCCCATGCAAGAGAAACCAAAAATGGAAAAGGGAAGGAGATATGGCAGGGAAAACTCTATGGAACCATACAACTTAGAAATTAGTTATGCTCCCTCATGCCGAATGTGTACGCCCTGCTCAATTGCGGCATGGGCCCATGGGGCCACTTCACAGGGAAAGAACCAAGCATTGAGCCCTATGTGCAGAAGCTGTAACTATTGCCCAGGTTTCAGCCATCCATGATTGCAGCCTACATTCAAGCTTGTCAAGTCTAGTGCACCTGCAACCCATCTCCCTTCAGCTCAAGTCTTCCTATGCAGCCTAGGCGGAAGCACAGGACATATCATTTCCAAAGGATCTCAAGTGGAACTTCCAGGAGCCAAAGAATAGTGGAAAATACGAATATGTCTATAGTGGCAGTGGAAATGTTTTCCCAGATGGCCAGAAGCTACTAGTGACCACATGAACCTCCAAAGATAACGGCAAAGAAGTTGATTACTGAAAATAGCTAGTCGATTGGAATCCCCAGGGTGATCGAGTAGAACAGCGGTCCAGCATTCTCTTCTCGGATTTTCCGAGAACTATGGAACATGTTAGGGGTAGATTTGGGCCTCCACACGCAGTACCATCCCTCAAAGCTCTGCGATGGTAGAGAGAATGATAGGTCGCTGAAGAACCATCTCTTGAAAAATGACAGTAGATTCCCCATTATTGGACAGAACTTCTCCCCATTGGTTCATGTACCATATCACGACACACTCCACAGGGAGAAAACCATGACCCCTCTTTTGAATTTCTGTTGTAAAACCCACCACGTTCTTTGAAAATTCAGGCGAGCAGGAGTTGAGTGTAGAGTACTGATAAAACTGCTTAAATTTGTGATATGAATTGTCCAAAGAGTTGACTAATTTGCATGCAGAGTTCTTGCTCTCCTCCTTCCCAGAATCTACAGGTGAAATTGTTTTTTTTTTTACACGAACTTCAAACTCCGGACGATCGAGTGTTGTGAAAAGGCCCCATCAGAAGACAATTGCCTAGAACCCAGATTGAATGGTCATTCTCAGTGGTTTTGATCACCCGACTGCGGTCAAATTGAGGAAAGCCAACTTGGATCCACGCCTCTCACTGCAAAGGATCCCCACCACAGAAGATGCGCTTGTATATCCTTTGTATGTTGTGTGGGATTCTGGGAGGAGTATGAGGGAGCACCATAATTTTGGGCTCGGACCTAATCCAAACAGTTTCAAATTTCTCATATGATTACTCTGTGATATTCTGGCCTCGGGATCCGGTTTGTAAGGGTGGGTCTCTGTTTAACAAGAGAAGCTTCAATCGGGGACAGGCTCTATTTGTGTTGATGACCGTCCTGTGATGAAAATGCCTACTTACTCGGTCCGAATGTGGGATGGAATAGGGTTTGAGTGGGGGGGTAAATTGGGGATATAAGGACCAGAAGGGAGGGGACGATAGGACAAAAATAGGAGGTCCTGTTTGTCGGTTGAGCACTGTCCAGGGGCCCAATACAACGCTGGGGCAATGGTGTTTCCTCCTAAGAATGTTACCTCATCTTTTAGAATTTAGAGACTACCCGCTGTTCATGGGAGATGGAATGTCATTAGATGTATCGGGAGCTACTATGAGCGGATCTTCTCAATCTGTGTAGACTCCGTCGCGACAGCCAGTAGGCCCTTATAGAACTTAACGTTGTTAAAGGGATAAACCAAACAAGCGACCACCCACTGCACACAATGCCGGTGAAGCTCGAATTCTTCAACAAGTGTAGCTGATGTATTCCCATATCCCACTAATATACGATGGGAAGATGTCTTCTCCTATCAGAGACACAGGACATCCCCCAGAAAGAAGCTGTGGTTAGATATGGGTCAAAAACACTATTAGGGCACCACAATATGACTGTTGGCTGTTCGGGTTGTTTTTTTCTTTTATGCTTGGCAGTTAACCACACAATGGAAACCCAACCCTACCACAAATAGTGGATGATAATAATGCCAGACTGTGTTTTCCATACTATTACAGGAACAAATAAGGATAAGGTTGTGAAGAATTTAAACCCATTTTAAGTTTCAAACCTAGGTACCGCACCTCCAGGAGAGGTGATGGTATTTACCGGCAATTACCTTGCTTTTCTCCTAATGATACCAGTCCTCAAAGGACCTCTCTGGGAATTTTCAGAAGGATTTTTGTCAGGACAAAATCTAATCCCTCAGTGGGAACTCTTCAATCACACAGGTTATCTTGCTAGATGTCTTTGGTTCGTTTGGACGATGCGCAGATTAAGTAAGATAGACTTACACCCCAGTGAAAGGTCAATGTACGTGGTTAAGTTGTCCATGCCTTTTAGAGATGTCCCATGGGATCCGGCTCACATCGCGACCTTCCCACGAAGAGTCAAAGGAGAACAATCCAATCTTTGTCGATGGGCACTGCCATTGTGTACATCGAAGATCCCATAGGGGTCCCTAGGGAGGGTCCCAGACCAGTTTAGAAAAGCCATGTACCAGATACGCTCAGCAGAGATTTGCATCTCTTTATTCCACAGGTCCTAAATCAAACAAAAATGTAGATTGGCATTAATACTTATTACTTTATACTATACACTAAAGTGGTTTGTCAAATACAGCAGAGATGGAATTCCAAGGTGTCTACGAGGAGCTAGGCCCCAACTACCAGAATGGACACTGCAGAACCGATTGGCATGGTTTTAGCCGAGATAAAGGTGGAGTTTGTGGTATGGTAGGAGTAGGAATGCTGCTATCTTTCATCACTGTATAACACAGGGGTGAATGGGAAGATTTTCCGTTGCCCTGGGTAAAATCAGGAATTGATCGAAAGAAACTTAAGGAGAATTCAGGAGGGGATACTTTCCTGGCTAATTGGTTGAAGGATTGGATGGAGTGGTGGAAGCACAATGGTTACAACAAATTGGTACAATTTACTGGTTATTCTGGTGTTTTGCTGTTGTTCTTTGCTGTTGTGTCTCCCTTTATAAAAATTAGTAGCCAAAATAGCCTCTGGAGGAACCTGTGTGGATGTTTCTATTGCAAGAACAAGAACCTCTGATGCATGAAAAACATAGAGACATTCCCAATATCAAGTAATAGGAAAAATGCCAAACACAGAATGAATAATAATTAGGGTTAGAACGGAGACCTCACATCGAAAGGTAGGTTAGTGAGACGGAAGGACAGGAGTTGTTTTATAGAAAAAGGCTCTCTGCAGAATCCTCAGAAGAAAATCCCAACCCCATCCCCACGGAGTGAGCAAGCTCCAGTATGCTAAATCTATGTAAATTTGAGTTTGAGTATAGGGAAAGCTGGATTTTAGGGGGGGATCGTGAGGGGTTAATGCTTAATATTGTGTACATCGTGATGTTTCAATAGCTAAAGTTTGTTTACTAAGAAAAATACCAAGCTTTCCTCTTATAAGACCATTAACAGATATCCATTTGAGGACGTATGATTGTGTCAGAATTGAGGCATTCAGATGGCCACGATTCCATGTATATTACTGCCAACAAGCGGGAGCTGAGTTTCGGGATAGCAAGTCCCACGAAGCATCTGACTGATACAACAAGAAAATTACATATACCTGGCAACTAACTTTTAAACCAATAGAGAAAACTTTGTGCTCAAACCCCCTCTATGGACTGTCCCACTGCGCAGGCCCCCCCCCCACTGCAAAACCCCTATAAAATATGTGTGGGCCCCGCTGAATAAAGGGAGGGGAGTGGGATGGAAAAGATTGGACCAGAAAAACGTGTCTGAACTTTCTTTTATTGGCCGGGCCCCTGCACTTAAAACCCCTGTTTGGATTCCGGAGTGGGAACAGGATTCCAAAATTTCGCTTTAAAGACCTTTAACAACTATAAAAAAATTTCCCGTTTTAAGATTTTCGTGCAAGCTTCGCAAAAACAAAGCTGTAAATGCGCCAAAGTAAAAAAAAAAAACGAAACTTTTTATGGTTTTTTTATTAAAAAACGGTAAAATTTTTTTTACCTTTCCAAATTTACCTGTGGTTTACTAAAAATTGCTGTTTTTCCCGATTTGTTTCAAGCTGCGCAATGAACAAAGCTGTTTGCGCCAAAGTAAAAAAAAACCCTATCTGTTTTTGTTTTTTAAAAATACACGGTATTTTTTGAAACCCTTTTAATTCACCGTGGTGACTATAAAATTGCTGTTTTAAAATTTACGTCAAAACTGGGGGTCAATGAAACAAAGCTGTAGTGGGGCCCAAAATCCCAAAAAAAAACGTATTTTTGAAAAGTATTCGGATAATTTAAAAATTTTTTTTTGCACCTTTCAATTCAACCCGTGGTGACATAAAATTGCTGTTTTTGATTTCTTGGGAAGCTGCGTCAATGAACAAAGCTGTAGGGGCGCCAAAAGTCAAAAACAAAAGATAAAAGTTAAAAGTTTTCGTAAATACACGGTATTTTTTTGGGGCCTTTTTTTTTTTAACCCGTGGTGAAATATAAAATTGGGTGTTTTAGAAATTTCCCTGCAAACTGGTCAATTTAACAAAGCTTTTAGTGCGCCAAAGTAAAAAAAACAGTATTGAAATGTATTCGGATAATAAAAATTTTTTTTTTTGCACCTTTCAAATTTTCCTGTGTTGACTATAAAATTGCCCCTTTTCAGACTTACGTTTCCAAACTGCGTCAATGAACAAAGCGTATGCGCCAAAAATCAAAAAACCTTTCTGTTTTTGTTTTCGTTAAAAAACACGGTTTTTTTTTGCAAACCCTTTTAATTTAACCCGTGGTGCCTATAAAATTGCGTTTTAAGAAAATTTTCGTGCAAACTGGTCAATGAACAAAGCTTAGTGCGCCAAAGTCAAAAAACCCGTTCCCGTTATGTTTTCGTATAATACACGGGATTTTTTTTCACCTTTCAATTCCCCCTGTGGTGACTATAAAATTCCTTTTTTTTGATTTTTGTGCAAGCCCGCGTCAAAGGGAAAAAAAGCTATGTGGGCCAAAGTCAAAAAAAAACCCTTTTCTGTTTTGTTTTGGTAAAATACACCCGGGATTTTTTGCACCTTTTAATTTACCTGTGGGGACTATAAAAAAAGGTTTTTAAAATTTACTGCAAACTTTCGTCAAAGAACAAAGCTGTAGGGCCAAAGTCAAAAAAAAAGTATTGTTAATTTTTTTTCGTAAAAATAAACGGGATTTTTTGCACCTTTCAAAAACACCTGTGGTGCTAAAAATAATGTTTTTAAAATTTAGTGCAAGTGCGTCAATGAACAAAAACTTTTAAATGCGCCAAAGCAAAAAACCCCGTATCTGAAATGTATTTGTAAAAAAAATTTTTTTTGCCCTTTCAATTCACCTTGGGGGACTATAAAATTGCTTTTTTTTAGATTTTAGTGCAAGCTTCGGCAATTTAACAAAACTGTTTGTTCGCCAACGGTCAAAAAACACGTAACTGTTATGTTTTCCCCTTTTAAAACACGGTATTTTTTGGATCTTTCAATTCACCTGTGGTGACTATAAAATTGCTGGTTTTTAGATTTAAGTCCCAAGGTGGTTTTAAAGAACAAAGGTGGGAAAGGGGGAAAAAAAAAAAAATGAACACCTTTTTGAAAAGTAAATGTTTTTAAAAAAAGTGGGTTTTGAACCCAAAAAGAGCCTGCGTTAATAGAAATTTTTATGTGTTTCCCCAATATAAGTTAGGTGCCCCAATTTTTCCAAGGAAATTTTTTCATTTTTAAACTTTTAAAAATTAAAAATATTGCAGCGCAAAGTCCCACTTTGTCTTGGTGAATTTACCAGTGTTCTTTATTGGCTTGGCTGGGTTTCCAGGATGGGGGCCCAAACCCCCAAAAGGCTCCCTGTATTTTCAGGGTAGTTTCTCCTTTAAAATTTTTTTACCTAACTACATAAAATCTTCCAATCTCTAATCCTTTTTAAAATTTTAAGGATAAAAGCTAAAATTTGAGGTTTCTCTTTTCAGAAAAAGAATAATTTCGCTGAGCTGTTTGGCCACAGGCAGAGCGCACGTCCTACTCCTATGAGACGCTGAGAGACAGTGAGGCTGAACAGGAAACGCTGTTCTATGTAAAACGAGGTCATGTGATTTTTCCAGCCAATCGCAACCATACATATCCCAGTCATGACGTCGCACACAACTCTCACCCTGCTCTATTCTGTAACCTGATTTGCTGGCCGCCAAAATTACAGAAAGCGCCGAAAATGGCGCGATCTTAATAGATGATGCACAGATTTTAGCCTTAATTATCGCATGATCTAAAAATTTCGATCACCATAAAATCCTTGCTGATTTCAACTTTGTCGATAATAATCGCTCAACACTAGTCATAGCGTAATGATTTTTATTCAGTAACAGAATTTTGGTATTATTCAGTCACTATTTAGTGGTAATTAGTGATGAGCAATTGTGTTGACAATCGTCATCTTATAGATAACAGATTGTTGAAATTATCATGCCGATAGTCGATAATCGCCGATGCCCATTAAAGTCTATGGGAGAGCAACAAAAGCTGGAATTAACATCCAGAACAGTAAACTGGATACATGCTACATCTTAGGCAAGACAATTAGGCAACAAGAGTCACAGAAAAAAAGTCACAGACTATTCACTATCCCTGTCTTATACCACAGCATGACCCTTAAACCTGCATGACCCACAAATTAAAAAGTGCCAGAAGGCAGTATTATTTGAACCACCATTTTAGTTGAACTGGACATTGACTATCCCTGTCTTGGACCGCAGCATGACCCTTAAATCTGCATGACCCACAGATGAAAAAAGTGCCAGAAAAAGAAGTCTTTCAACCACCATTTTAGTTGAACATGAAATTGACTATCCCTGTTCTGGACCGCAGCATGACCCTTCAATATGCATGACCCACAGATTAAAAAGTGCCAGAAGAACGTAGTCTTTGAAGCATTATTTTAGTAAAATGGACACTGACTATCCATATCCTGTAACGCAGCATGACCCTAAAACCTGCACAGGTGCCCTTATGGACCATCAGCAAAAAATTTCACAAGAAGAAATAAACTATATTAAAAACAATACACGGGGGCGTGGAATGGCATGCCAGAGAGCAGCAGCACGGAGTAGGAGCTCCGCTGGGACCACCGGACTTTTGAGCCACCACCAAGGCACTATGAGCCCCAAAAAGGCCAAGAAGACCCCCAAGGCTGCAGGAACCCGCCCGCGTCGGAATGCCCGCATTTCAAACTATTTTGCTCTGCTGGCGTGCTTGCAATCCGCAAGCGAGTCTGCCCCCTCATCCCCGGAGCGGGCGTCATTTTGCCGGCGCACACGTGCAGCGCTGGAATTACCCGCGGCGTCTCTGAAGAGGAGCAGCAGGCGCCGAGACCAGCGGGAGGAGCCGAGAGACGTGGCGCGTCCAAGGCGGCAGGAGGACTGTCGGCTGCTGCTGCCGGAGCTGGAGAGTGCCGGAGACCGCAGCGGCTCGGAGGAGGAGGCACGCGAGATGTGCTCAGCTTAGAGTCGGCCCCGGAGTTCCGGTGAGCGCAGGAGGAGCCCGGAGCTACCCACTCAGAGTCAGGAGAGCGCGTCCTCACGGCGAATGATGGCCACACCAGGAGGGGGTAAGGAGCGACAGGGAGCCGACTATGATTGTGGGGAGCAGGCCCAGACAAAAGGGGCAGAAGAGTGGGCTCAGCTGGACAGGGGGAAGGAGGCTCATCACAAAGCGCCATATTCCTCCCCCCAGAGCGGGACTGCATCGCCGCTGCCGCCCAGGATGAAAAGGGCGCCTAGTATATCCGCCCCTGAGGCAGCCATGTCGGGGCATTCAATAAGCGATGGGGGATCTCCCTTAACTGCTACAGGCCCAGTGTCAAATTTGTCTCCTGCTGCAGAAGGCATGCTCCTGCTTACAGAGGACTGGCCATTGCTGGGGACTAACACCTCCTCCCCCCTATTGGGGGATGGGGCATGTGGGTGCTGCTGCATGTTCTAGTGCCACAGATTAAGCCATGCGAGTTCTGCAGGGACACCCGGAGCTGCAGGCACTATTAACGCTCATACCAACTAAAGCAGACCTGGTCGCGCTGTCACAGGATCTCAGGAGCGCCTGGCAGCGTGACCTGCATGTTGTACAGGAGGACATTTCAGCTATACAAAATAGGGTGCAGAGTCTGGAGACATTTCAAGCTACAGTCCAGGCCACAGTGGCGGAGCTGCAGACCTCTGTTAAAAAGCAACAATGCGAGCACTCTGTTCTGATAGAGCACCTAGATGACTTGGAGAACAGGAATAGAAGGAACAATGTTAGGGTGCGAGGCCTGCCAGAATCTGTCACAACACAGGGTCTGGCTCAGTCCCTTACTAAGATCTTCAATTCTATCTTGGGCAGAGGGGAGAACGAGCACATTGAGTTGGATCGTGCCCACAGAGCGTTGCGTCCACCGAGCCAGGATGATACTAAGCCTAGGGACGTAATATGCAGAATACACTATTACGCCATAAAGGAAGAGCTAATGAGAAAAGCACGAAATGCGCCGAACATCATGTTTGAGGGCTCCAAACTTGCTCTCTTCCCAGATCTTTCCCGCCGCACTCTGCGTCTTCGGGCTGCAACTAGGCCCTTGCTAGCGGCCCTGCAGGAGAGACAGATACCCTATCGCTGGGGTTACCCTTTTTCTTTACAGGTGAGAACAGGAGAGGGGACTGTCATCTTCCGCTCGCCGGCGGATCTGCCAAGCTTCACCATGGCACTGAAATTGCCACCAGTGTCTCTTCCTGATTGGGACATGCTAGCCTCCGTGACCTCGAGTAGCCAGTTGGGCATTGGCCCAAGTAGAGAGAGGCCGCCTCGGGTCTTTGAATCAACCAGGAGCTTCCGCCCTCAGAAGAATCAGAAGATAGTGTCGAGGGTGGACTCCGTAGTTAAAAGGCGACTGGCTTATGCTACACACTGATCTCCAGCTGGTGAAGTATATGCCTAGAAATGTGGGACTGTTTTTCTCTTCTTTTTTTTTCCTATCCTGCTTAAGTATATGCTTGCTATTCCATCAGGTTTTTATATGATGCGAGTTTCTGTCCTTATTAGGGGGCTCATGTTTTGCTAGATGCTCCGCTAAGGGTTCTCTTATTGAACGTCTGTCAAAACTATGTGTTAGTTATCTATAATGTGCCTCTTTAGATGTAATAACGGTTTTTAGTTGCGCACTGGCTCTGTTCAGTAATTGGTTCGTGCCATATAGATATAACCTTAAGTCCGGGAACTGGTCCTGACGCTGTCTCTGTGCCTATGCCGCAAGGCCATTTCAGAAACCTCCCTAGTTGTGCTAGGTGGTTCTGATCTACCCCAATAGGTGGAGACAGTGAGCACCATGTGCCCGCTTAATGCAGCAACGGGTGCTGCGATTTCTAGATTGCTTTGCCTACCTATAGTTCCAGATATGGGTGGGTTTTTGTTGTATTTTGTTAAGATATGGTGTTGTTTGAGCGTTGATGGCATACTCGGACTCGCCCTGATGTGGGGCCCTTCCTCTGTCCCCGGGAGACAAAGTGACTGTAAGCCCACACAATGGTGACGATTACAATATCCTCCCTTAATGTTAAGGGGTTCAATATCCCAGAAAAGCGATCCCAGGTTCTCTACTCTATGCACAGGCAAAAAACGCACGTCCTCTGCCTGCAGGAGACGCATATTCTGGCGGGGCAGTTAGACTCTTTTAGGAACAAATATTACTCATTATGGTGCCACAGCAGCAACTCCGTTAATAAGACTAAGGGAGTGGCAGTGTTTTTTCATAAAAATTTACCGGTCAGGATCATAGACGTGAAGAGGGATGGGGAGGCACGCTATATTTTTGTTAAGTGTGAAATTGGGGGCTTAACATACACCATTGCTAATGTATATGCGCCGAATAGCGGCCAGCTATCTTTCTTCACCTCTACTCTTGATGAGCTAACGGGGTTTGCCCAGGGCAGGATAATTCTCTGCGGAGATTTTAATTTAACACTGCAGCCAGAAGTCGATTCCTCGACAGGGCATTCCTTTATCTCCTTTAATAAATTAAACAAAATACGTAGACTCCTGTATCAACTACAATTATGTGATGTATGGAGGCTCTTGAACCCCAATGTAAAGGATTACTCATTCTACTCACATCCACATAAGAGCTATTCCCGCATAGACTATATTTTTTTACAACATGCCCTTTTGCCCCAGGTTGAGGGAGCTAGTATTGGTAACATACTGCTCTCGGACCACGCCCCAGTACATTGTGAGTTGTCTCTGCCGAACCAGCCTCGGAAAACGTTTTTGTGGAGGCTTAATGAATCGCTTCTAAATGATTCGGTCTGTGCTGCAGATCTTTCTCAAACAATTAAAAACTTTGTCAAGGATCATGAAAATGACCCAACCCCTAGTCAAGTGGGAGTCACTTAAGTGCGTAGCACGTGGGACTCTTATTAAACACGGCGCCAGACTTAAGAGGGAAGCGGCGGCGAAGCTTGCGACCCTTTTAACTAAGCTTGCCACTGTGGAGAGCGCGCACAAATCCTCTCTGGCGGAGACTGACCTTCGTGACCTGTTGCAAGTCAGGCATGAAATTCAGCTGCTCCTTGATAAGAAATCAGCTAGGAACAAGCAAATTTGTGCCGGGTCATATTATATGTGGAGCAATAAGCCAAGTAGGATGTTGGCGAGGGCTCTTAGGGACAGGAGGGCAGCTTTATATATCCCCTCTATTAAGGATGGCAGAGGGGCCATTACGCACCTAACCCCCATATTCTGAGCTGTTTTCGGAGCTTTATAGTAAACTGTATAACATCCCGCGGCAGAGGGGGACCCATCAGCGTTGAGGAGTTGTGGAAAAGTTTGCTCCCAGGAGGTGTTCCGCGTGATAGAATCCAGGAGTTGGAATCTCCATTCTCGGAGGCGGAGCTGCATCAGGCGATTGCCAGCCTGCCAATGGGGAAAAGCCCTGGCCCTGACGGGTTTACAGCTAAGTTTTATAAACTGTTAAAGACTGAATTATCGGAGCCATTGATGGCCTCTTTTAACTTGGTCTCACAGGAACAACCCTTTCCTCCGGCTTTCTTACAGGCGGTAATCACGGTGATCCCCAAGCCAGATAAGGACCCTTTATTGTGCTCAAGTTATAGGCCCATCTCCTTGCTCAAAACGGACACGAAACTATATGCAAAACTCCTGGCGATTAGGCTCTCGGAGGTTCTGCCTGATATCATTCACCTGGATCAAGTGGGCTTCGTCCCCACCAGGGAAGCTAGGGATAATACCCTAAAAACTTTTTCTATTATTCATTATGCCCGGCAGAGAAACGTCCCTCTGATGCTTTTATCATTGGACGCTGAAAAGGCGTTCGACAGGGTGGACTGGGGCTTTCTGGAGTCTGCGCTGTCAGGCGCCGGAGTAGGCCCCCTGATGAGACAGAAAATATTTGCTCTTTATAATGCCCCGTCGGCTCAAATTAGGGTAAATGGTTCGCTGTCTGAGCCCCTAAAAATCCGAAATGGTACCAGACAGGGTTCTCCCCTTTCCCCCCTCCTCTATGTTATAGGCATGGAGTATCTACTGCAGGCGATCAGGGCATCGGAGGACATTGAGGGAATCGCCATCAAGGGATCGCAGTACAAGTGTGCGGCATTTGCCGATGACTTACTTTTGTATATCACTCGCCCACTATTGTCTCTCCCTGCTCTGATGCCGGTAATAGAAAGCTTCGGGGAACTTAGCAACTTTAAGGTGAACTACTCGAAGAGTAGAGCCTTGAATGTCTCCATGGATGCCCAAACAGTCAGGCAGCTGGAATTAAATTTTCCCTTTACGTGGGCTAAAGAATCGTTTGTTTACCTCGGGGTCAGGATCCCCACCCAAAGCGATAAAATATTTGAATTAAACTTTCTCCATTTGCTTCAAACGCTGAAAGGAGATCTCTCTAAATGGGGAGGTAAAGATTTCTCATGGATAGGGAGAATCAATATCGTAAAAATGAATATTTTGCCCCGATTACTTTCCTTATTTCAACTCCGTTTTCCTAGACTTTAATAAAAGTATCAAGAAATTTGTGTGGGCCAATAAAAACCCTCGGATTGCGAGGGAAGTCCTAGTTAGGGCAAAGGAGAGGGGCGGTTTGGCACTACCGGATCTCAAACTGTACTATGTAGCCGTGGCTGCTGCTAGGATATTAGATGGATTACATCACACGAGAACTAAGAGCTGGGTACGGATGGAGGAGGAGATGTATAGTGTACCCCCTATCTTCGGTCCCCTGGTTGGACACTTCTAGATTAAAATGTGCGGTTTCCCAGCTGCCCCTGGTGTCGCAAATCACTTCCATATTGCATAGGTCTATGAGCCGGCAGTATCATCTTTTTGAACCAAACGGACCCCTCACCCCTCTAAAGGGTAACGCCTCCCTAAATATTAACATCCCCTGTTTGCTGTATCGCGATGTTCAGGGAAAGGCTCTGGCAACCTTCAGAGATTATACTGCCTCCTCCTCCATTAAACAGTATTAAGACTATGTTATATTGCAGAACAGGTCACCCAACGTCTGGCTTCAGTACATGCAGCTTAGGCATTTTTTTTATGTTAATAAAAAGAAGCTAGATCTAGTTAGGCCACTGACCAGATTTGAGACTCTCTGTGTGCAGCAACACCCCCCTAGTCATTTGATATCAACAATATACAGGTTGTTGCTGGAGGACGTGTCTGCGATACCACCGAATTACCAAGCCAGCTGGGAGAGGGAGTTGGGTGACACCTACAGTGCAGATGACTGGACCAAAGCCTGCGTCTTAGCGCATAAAGCATCTGTTTCCTGCAGAATTCAGGAACTCAACTATAAGGTTCTGTCAAAGTGGTATAGGGTGCCCGCGTTCCTGCACTCTATCTATCCACAGGTCCCGTCTACTTGCTGGAGATGCGGACTAGCACCAGGCACACTGTCTCACATCTGGTGGGGATGCACAGAGATTCGTCCCTTTTGGGCCAAGGTTGTGACTTAATTGAAATTATCACAGGCATCCGATTGCAAGATGATCCCTCGGTTCTTCTCCTCTTTATCCTTCCTATACCTATGCGCATTCTCAGGGGAAGTCTGATAGTCTTTCTACTGGTAGCTGCGAAAGCCATCATCCCGAGGAAATGGAGGTCTACACAACCCCCCACCATAGTGGAGTGGTTTAAAGAGATCTTCTGTCTTCAGAGGATGGAGGAGATCCGAGCAGGTCAGATGCAGTCTTTGGACAAATACCAGGAGACATGGAAAGGGTGGATGCTGTTTACTGCCACGCCGGAGTACCGGACGTTTAGCTGAGATGTATGTGCATGGTGTTTGGGTCCCTGGGGCGTACGGGCGCCGAGCTGAAGCAAAATCTCCGGGTACGGTAGCGATTGGGGGGGGGGGGTCTGACTGGGGCGAGTCCGAGGAGTCTGGAGGGTGCTTTTGTTTTCTAATGCCATCGGTTTCTTGGATTGAATGTTCTTTCTTTAAGTATATTTACGATTATCTATTTGAAGCAAAATATTCCTTATCATTTCAACAAAAGTACCAATGTAGAGTAATAGACACTAATGTATTGCTTGGGCGATTTGGCAACTCTTACTGTATAGAGACCTCACTAGCCTTATTGTGATGCCCTATCTCCCTGCCTACCTACCTCTCCCTCTTGTGTGTGTCCACCCCCTCCACCCGCTTTTTTTTTTTTTGCTTGTTTTGTTTGGGGTGTTGTGTCCTCGTGTGGTTGGTGTCACCTTCCCGATCCCTCTCCATACCCGTCCTTCTTCCCCCACGGCTAGGGTACCCTAAACGAAATATACTCTACAGAATCATGATGTGTACCCTTTAGAGTTACTTCTTTGAAACTAAGTATGCTTCTGTAAAATTGCTTTGTGATTTGTATCTTGCTGGTCAAAAAAGCTACGTTGAAAAAGGGAAAAAACAATAGTTTTCCAATACTGCTGCCGCTAGAGCTACTTGCCATTCTACTGGTGACATTGTTCCACCATGACATTAGAATGTGAAGCAAACGAAACAGATGTCCCCAGTAGGTCAACGAGGCCTGACTGAAAATCCTGCATTCAGGAAATTACTGGTCAAGGCAGGTGAGGCTGTAAACGTGGATCACGCAGGTTCAGCTATCAGGGCCGGAGTTACAGTGGGTGCAGTGAGAGCCAGGGCTGGCATCCGTCATCTATTAACACGCAGGTTCAGCTAGCAGAGCCGGAGATACAGAGGTTGCGGTGAGAGCCAGGGCTGGTGTTCGTCATCTAATAACACGCAGTTTCAGCTAGCAGGACAGGAGATACAATGGGTGCGGTGAGAGGCAGGGCTGGCGTCCATCATCTATTAACACGATAAAAATGCCCTTATGAAGCAGCAAACAGTCGTGCTGAAGCAAAGTGCGGAAGCGGAAGTGTGAGTTAAGACCTTTGACCCTTTGGCCACTGTTGACAATTGTGAATAACAAATGTCTGTTAGAAACCACATTATTTATAATAGGACCTGTAGTATAGCTGTATTTCACAGCAACATGCACCCAAAAATTCAAAACATGACCCTTTGGCCACTCTTGACAATTGTGAAGAACAAATGTCTGTTAGAAACCACATTTTTAAAAATAGGACCTGTAGTATAGTTGTATTTCACAGCAGCATGACCCAAAAAATTATAAAAATGAGTTCTCAGCCACTGTTAAAAATTGTGAGGAAGAAATGCCACTTAGAAGCCACATTTCTTTTGCAAAGGACCTTAATTATAGCTGTATCTCACAGCACCATGACCCCAAAACCATTTACAGTGCGAAAAATTTTAATGAAGAAGTGAGTAAATAGAAATATGGTTTTTTCATGAAACCGTGTACAATTGGTGTCTTTTACAGTCTCCTCACCGCAAAACCAGCAAAATGACCTTTTGGGAACTGAGAATAAAAATTGCAGTAAGAAATTATTATTTAAAAAATTTTTTTTCAAGAGGACCATTTCTGTTTGAAGAGGAATGTGAAGTAGACCGGAAAATTTAATCGGTGACCTCGGCAATCGGGGCACAACCTCATCAGAGATCCACGCCTGATTCATCTTGATAAAAGTCAAACGATCCACATTATCAGTGGAAAGCCAGATGCGTTTGTCTGTAATGACTCCTCCAGCTGTGCTGAAGGTCCGCTCAGATATGACGCTGGCTGCTGGGCAGGAAAACACTTCTATGGCGTGGCGAGCGAGCTCAGGCCATTCTTCCACTTTGGATACCCAGAATCGATTGGGTCCGGAACATATCCAAAAACATCGGTGTTGAGACGCAGAGCCCCGTGCACCATGATCTTTAGCCAGTCTCTGTGTGTTGTATGTGTGCCCTGCATTACATGTGTTGGTGAGGTGGTAAATAAGGATTGCCAGAGGTCACCCATTAGGCTTCTGCCACAATGCCTGCTGCTGCAGCTACTTGGCACTCTACTGCTGTTACGTTGCTGACGTTGTTCCACCGTGACAATTGAAGAATGTGAAGCAGAACGCAACAGATCCCCATTGATCAATCAGCACGGTCTCCAATTCCTGCATTTTACTCTCTATTTGGGTGGGTGGAAGGAAAGTGCTGAGTTTCGCTTTGTAATGGGGGTCGAGGAGGGTGGCCACCCAGTAACTGTTGTTCATTTTGAGGTTCTTAATGCGAGGATCATGTTGGAGGAAATTGAGCATCCGAGCACTCATGTGAGAGATGGAGCCTTGATTTCCAAAACCTCTGGGATGAGGGGCACTAGCAAACTGATCTTCCTCATCTTCCTCCTCCGCCTCAAATCCATGCCAACCTCTTTCCAAGGCACGGACATCGGTAACGTCGGTGTCCAGGAATACCTCATCCTCCTCCTCCGCTTCCACTGCCTCAGCTTCAACACAGCCCTGACTTACCTCAGATGATGTACCCTGAGAGCTGAGGCGCCGCCTTGCACCAGCCCTGGACCCCGATCCACCCCCTTTAATGAAGACCGATAAAGTTTTTGAAACTGTCGGCCTTCTAGATTCGACGGAGAGAAAGGCTCTGTGTCCGCATCTGTGTCCGACTCCTCCTCCGTCGCTGTTGGGACCTGCTATTTCAGAGTGTCTAACACTTGTTCCAGAACTAAGATCATGCTGACAAGAGCATTGTCCGCACTGACCATTTTGGTGGCTTCTTCAAAACTTGCAAGGATGGTGCAGAGCTCTTTCACCTGCCTCCCCTCTCGACACCCCGAGGTCCGCACCGCTGCTTGTCAGGCCATGTGTCACTTCGTACTACGTAATGGTATTGCGCTGCTGCCACAATCGCTGGAGTATGTGGAGGGTGGAATTCCAGCGTGTTGCCACATCAACAATGAGACTGTTGATGGGGAGGCCGAGCTGACTCTGTAACACAGCCAGCCGGGACGAAGCATGGTGCGAACGGCGGAGGTATGAGCTCAGACCTGGAGCCTTCCTCAGTAGGCAATCCAGACCCAGGTAGCACTTTAGAAATTTCTGGACAATGAGGTTCATGACGTGTGCCAGGCAAGGGATGTGCTCCAGCCTACCAATCTTAACGGTGGCCAGGAGATTTCGACCATTATCGCACACCAACTTGCCTGGCACAAGGTTATTGTCACCCCGCCACCGCTCGGTCTCGTTGTGAAAAGCCGTCCACAGTTCCTGACCTGTGTGTTGACGGTCTCCAAGACAGATTAATTTCAACACGGCCTGGTTTCTCTGGGCACGTGATGCTGCCAGTGGACCTTGGGGGAAAGAACCCTGCACCATCCCTGCGGTTTTGAAGAACGTGCGCCCAGCCTGAGAGCCACCGTCACCACCAGAGACATCCACCCAGCTCACCCAGTGAGCGCACAGAGATTATAGCGCCTTGGCCGTGTTTAAATAGTCCATGTATAGGTGGTCAGATGGACTTTGCCGGACCCAGATGCAGACAACGCGCTTGAGATTTTAGATGACACATGGCTGGCCAGGGCAGGGACAGCTTTTCTGGAAAAGAAATGCCTGATCGGCATCTGGTATTGGGGGCAGGCAAGGGCCATGACGTGTGGGAAACCCCATCTGTGTCCACCAGATGGAAAGGCAACATTTCCAAGGCCAAAGCCTGGCAATGCCGACATTCAGGCTTTTGGCTTTGGGATGGTTTGGGTTAAAGTGTTTCTTCTGTTCCCAAACCTGGTAGACAGAAGGCTGGCTGCTAGACTGGCTGCTCTATGGCATGCAGGTAAAACTGGTGGAAGGAGAAAAGGTAGGATGGGTCTCTGGCAGTGGTGGTGGTTCTCGGGCGATGGTGGAGGCTGAAGCAGAGGCTGATTCTTGCTCATGATGCTGAGAGACATGGGCAGCTGAGGAACGCTTGGACTTGGAAGAGGGTGTGATAGTGGTTGGAAGCCCGGGACCGGTGTGGCCTTTTTTCACCATGTGTTCCCTCCATTTCAACTCATGCATTTGCTGCATGAATAGACATGTTGTGGGGGTTAAAACTAAATTCTTCCCTTACTAAATGCATTTTAGGGGCAAAGGCGGCATATGACATCGCTATGTGAATCAGAGGCTTGATCGAAAAATGCCCAGGCTTGAGAAGTCCTGGACCTTTTCGACGGCGATAAGTGAGGAGCGGTGTTTCCGGTGATCATGGCTGGCGGAATAATCTCAGCGGACTTGTGCAACCGCCCTTTCCCTTTTTGATGTAGGACCCTTACTGACACTTCCTCCTCGTCAAGTGATGAAGCGCTCGCAAGGAAATTCGGCTGAAAAGACCACGTTGGATCCTCAATGTCATCATTATCATCATCAACACAGGTGACTTCCTTGTCCTGACATTCTACATCCTGGAGCTGCGGGCTACAAGCAACAGGCACTGCAAGGAGTTGCCGACCACCCGGGATTTTTGCTGATTGACCGGCTTCCTTCTCCTCCTCTGATGGTATCAGCGATTGGGCGTCAGAGCAGACAAAATCATCCTCTTTGGCCTCTTGAGCTTTTGAAATGCCTTCTGACTCCAACCGCATTTTGTCATCAAAGAGGTCTTCAGAAAATGGATTATCCACAGGGTACATGAGTTGACATTTGGGCTGCCTTCACTTCATGTTGGACGGATGCTGACGATGATGATGACGACATTTGTGGCCGTGACTGGGAGGATGAGGAAGTAAGACTGCTGGATGCAGGTTGCATTAACCACTGAAGAACAGATTGGCGACACTGTTCGTTACAGAGATTCACAGGGCACCGACCCATCAATGACAGACCTGACCGTCCTGCAACCGATGATTTGCTGGCTTGCATGTTGTCGCCAGCAGTGGAAGGAGCACCTTCTCTCGTACCTCTACCTTCATGTCCTACACCCCTCTTTGCTCGCTTACCACCTGCAGTTCGGTCCATGTTCAGAAATATAAAAATGTAAAACAGTCTCTTATTGAAAGACAGCAAATCACAGCTATTCTTAAATCCCTCTAAATTTTCCAACAGCCAACTAGGAATTTGAAACAGAATTGTTCTATCAAATATCTGTGAAATGCGGTCTGGTGGAAGAACCGTAACACAAAATCAACATGGGTTTTTCCTTCATCCCTTAATTTACAACTGCCCAGTAGGACTAGCAATTGATAGTTTTCAACAAACTAACGTACAAATGCACGATTAGCGCCAAACTGAGACGCACTGAGTGAAATAGAAGTATTAAAAAGTTACATGGATTACATATAGCGGTTTTGCCACCACGGACAACAGGCAACAGTTACTATGAAATAATGTGTAAAACAATTTGCGTACAACTAAGCTATCTGCACCAACCCGACGCACGGACTGCAATAAGAGCATTTAAATGTTATAAGGATTAATATGGCGGTCTTCGCAACACTGACTACAGGCGCAGTTTACTATAAAATATGTATAACGCAATTTGCGTACAACTGAGCTCTCTGCGCCAAGCAGACGCACGGATTGCAATAAGAGTAAATGTAATAAGGATTTATACGGCGGCCTTCGCACCACTGACTACAGGAGCAATTTACTATAAAATATTATAACACAATTTGCGTACAACTGAGCTCTCTTCGCCAACCAGACACACGGACTGCAATAAGAGTATTTTAATGTTATATGGATTGATATGGCGGTCTTCGCACCACTGACTAAAAGGCGCAATTTTACTAAAAAAATATGTATAACACAATATGCAAACAACTGAGCTCTTTGCGGCAAACAGATGCACGGGCTTCAATAAAACTTTTTAAAAGTTATAGGGAAAAAGTTATGCCGGTTTTGGAACACTGACACGCAGTGATTGCAATAGAAACTGTAAAAACAAAAGGGACCATTCCCCCTCCTGTCAGAGGTCTGCTGGCCAAAAAAGTGGTTAAAAAAACATTGCTTTTTCAATTCAAGGTCACATAACACACTGAGCTGCACAATATCTCCCTTCCTTTCCAAAGCCTCTCCTCCTGTGGGGGGCCCCCCCCCCCACCCCCCCGCAGCCCCGTGGCTAGACACACCAGTAGATATCTTTAAAACTTTCTCTAACTAAATAAGTGAAATTCTCTAATCTAACTATATTCTAAGCTATAGCTAGGTGGATGGTTTCTTGTATTAGAAGAGATTATCTCTCAGAGCTGTTAGAACAAGCTATTGGGTTTAAACGCCGACACGTCCTCTGGGAAGTGTCATAGCAAGAGCTGAAACAGGAAATGCAGTTGCATAGATATAACGAGGTCAAAGTGATTTTTTGCAGCCAATGAGATCCATACACTGCAAAGTGGTGACATTGTAAAATCCTCCTCACCCCCCTCTATCCTCGGAGCTGATTGGCTGGGGCCCCCAAAAATGACAGGAAACGCTGAAAATGGCACGATAGTAATAGATTATCTGTAAGATTGTCACCTAAACTATTGCGTGATCGGAAATTTCCAATAAGCCTAAAAACAGTGCCGATTTCAACTTTTGGCAATAATATCGCTCATTCCTAGTGGTAATATGTGGTCATGATGTGGCAGTATTATTCAGCCACTACATGGTGATGATATGTGGTCATGGTGTGGAGGTATTTGGTATTAGTGAAATTATTGGTGTAGTGTAGCGGAAGTATTTGGTAAATGAATTACCATTATTTAGTAACTTTATTAAGTAAAGGGGAAATGTGCGCATAAAGGGGGGGCAGAGACTGGTTAATAGTAGTGTGATGTGTTGAAGCATTATGCATCATGTTAATGGGGAAGTTTTTTCTCCCACCTAGGGCGACATGTATGAAGCTCGCCGGGTCGGGGCGCGCTTTTCCGCTAGTTTTCCGGCAAAATCTGCACCTGATTTATGTCGGGGCCGGGGCGCGCTCATACATACTAGTAAAGTCCGCCGCGCCTCGCCAGTGTGTTAGGCACAGTGCGGGGACTTTGGCGCAGTGCGGCGCTGCGCCTGAGATTCGCCGCCAGAGCTAGTGCACTCATACATGCGGGGAAAAGTCTGCCGCGCCTCGCCAGTGTGTGGGGCTCAGTGCGGGGACTGAGGCGCAGTGCGGGGCTGCGCCAAAGATTCGCGCGGAGGTAGCGCACTCATTACATGCGGGGAAAAAGTCCGCCGCCGCCTCGCCAGTGGTGTGGGTGCAGTACGGGGAACTTAGGCGCAGTGCGGGGCTGCGCCGAAAATCTGTTCCGATGCGAGACAGGCTGGTAAACACGAAAAAATCATTCCACTTTGTCGTGTGCGGAGTATTAATCAAAAAATCACCTTTATAAAGGCGTTCAACATTCTCACAAAAGAGCTGAAAACCTCAAAAATAAAAAATACATAAAACAAAATCACTTTCCAAATATCCTAATTCAAGAATTAGGATATTGGAAATTGCTGGGAAATACAGTAATTCAAATTCTGAAAGCTATTCTCATTGGTCGGCAAAAACCCGGGCCCAATCAGAATAGGAGCGACAGTGAACCATAAAACCTGTTCAAAATACAGTAACAATGCACGAAAGAGCCGCTTGGCTGAGCTACCCAAGCCCCCGCTAGCTCAGCCAATCAGCTCTTTTCTGCATTCAGAAAAGGAGCGACAAAGACCCATTCTAGCCTATGGCGAAGTTTGAACCAAGCAAAATCAAAGGCGGGGATAGTTCAAAATACAGTAAAAATGCAGAAAAGAAAAAGCTGATTGGTTGAGCTAGCGGTGGCTGGCTATCCCAGCCAATCAAAAATTAGGAGCGACAAAGACCCATTATATCTTATGGAGAAGTTTGGACCAATCAGAATAGG
This sequence comes from Phyllomedusa bahiana, assembly GCA_025379985.1. NCBI lineage: Eukaryota > Metazoa > Chordata > Amphibia > Anura > Hylidae > Phyllomedusa > Phyllomedusa bahiana. Next base: position 48,002 of record JAODAL010015911.1, read on the forward strand.
AGCGCAGTGGCCATTCTAACCTATGAAGGAGTATTAACCAATCAAATGGGAGCGACAAAGTCCCTATATTCCTATGGAGAAGTTTGGACCAATCAAAATCAAGGCGGGACAGTTCAAAATACAGTAAAAAGACAGAAAAGGGGCTGATTGGCTGAGCTAGCGGGGGCTTGGCTATCTGGGCCCAAATTTCAGAGCGTGAGCTACTTCTCCCTTTGTAGTGTATGGAAGACGGCGCACTGAAATCTCGCCGCTCAGCGCCGTGCGGCATGGAGTATGAATAAAAAAATCATTTTTATTAAGTGTAAAACATTATCACATAAAGAGCTGAAACCTTCTCTAAAAATAAATCAGTTAAATCCTGAACAACGCTTTTGTCGCCGAGACTGGCGCTACATAGGGAATTGCAAGAGAGAGAATCGCCGGGAAACACAGTAATTCAAAATTGTTTAACTCTTCTGATTGGTGGGCATAAACCAGTAATCAGAATAGGAGCGACAGTGGCCCATTATATCCTATGGAGGAGAATTGACCAATCAAATAGGAGCGACAGGACCCATTATAACTATGAAGAAAAATTGACAATCATATTCAAAGGCGGGACAGTTCAAAATACAGTAAAAAGACAGAAACGAGCTGATTGGTTGAGCTAGCGGGGCTCGTCAGCTTAGCCAATCAGAGCGCGAGCTACTTCTCATAAAATTCTATGGAAAAGAAAATTCCGACGAGCTCTGTGTTTGGCTAAGTTAAAAGAGCCGTTATTTGGACCAATGGGAGAGGAGCGACGCTCCTATGGGTTTTCTAATGCAATCTGAAATAAAACTGTTACAGGGCCCGAAATCAATTTTATAAGACTACAGAAGTTGTCCCCCATGTGTATATAAAATGAATATAATATGGGGGTAACCCAAAAAAAAATATTACATCAATCAAATCATGTTTATTTCTTTCTTTTCGTTGCACCCATAACTATTGATCCTTGATAACGAAAATAAAGAAATAAACATGATTTTATTGAATTAATTTTTTTTTTTCGTTACCCCCATACTATTATTCATTTTATATACACATCGGGACAACTTCTGTAGTCTTAAAAATTTGATTTTTGGCCCTGTACAGTTTTATTTTCAGATTGCATTAGAAAACCCTAGGAGTGTCCTCGCTCTCCCATTGTCCAAATAAAACGGCGCCTCTTTTAACTTAGCCAATCACAGAGCTTGCTCGGAATTTCTCTTCCCCATAGAACTCTATGAGAAGTAGCTCCGCTCTGATTGGCTAAGCTGGACGAGCCCCGCTAAACTCATCCAACAGCTGTTTTCTGCCTTTTTACTGTATTTTGAACTGTCCCGCCTTGGAATATGATTGGTCAATTTTTCTCCATAGGGTTATAATGGGTCTCTGTCGCTCCTATTTGATTGGTCAATTCTCCTCCAAGGATATAATGGGCCACTGTCGCTCCTATTTTGATTGGCTGGTTTATGCCGACCAATCAAAGAGCTTTAAAACAATTTGAATACTGTATTTCCGGCGTTCTCTCTATTGCAATTCCCTATGTAGCGCTGGTCTCGGCGACAGACGCGTTTTTTGGGGTTTTAACTGATTTATTTTACAGAAGGTTTTAGCTCTTTATGTGTTTTACACTTAATCAAAAAAATTTTTTTTATTAATACTTCATGCCGCACGGCCGCTGAGCGGCGAGATTTAGTGCGCCGCTCTCTCCATAGGCTACAATGGGAGAAGTAGCTCACGCTTGATTGGCTGGATAGCCAAGCCACCGTAGCTCAGCCAAACAGCTCTTTTCTGTCTTTTACTATATTTGAACTGTCCCGCCTTGGATTTTGATTGGTCAAAACTTCTCCCTAGGATATTAATGGGTCTTTGTCGCTCCTATTCTGATTCGTCAATAGTTCTCATAGGTTTTAATGGGACACTGTCGCTCCTATTCTGATTGCTGGTTTTGCCGATCAAAGAGAAAAAGCTTAAAAAAATTTGAATTACTGTATTTCCCGGCAATTCTCTCTATTGTAATTCCCTATTTTAGTGCCGGTCTCGGCGACAACGCGTTTTTTCAGGATTTAAGTGCTTTATTTTTAAAGAAGGTATTAGGTTTTATCTGATAAGTTTTACACTTAATAAAAATTAGTTTTTATTCATACTCCATGCCGCACGGCGCTGAGCCGAATTGTATTGCGCCCATCTCTCCATAGACTACAATGGGAGAAGTAGCTCGCGCCCCTTTATTGGCTGGATAGCCAAGCCCCCGCCGCATTAACCAATCACTCTTTTCTGCCTTTTTACTGTATTTTGAACTGGGCCTGCCTTGGATTTATTGGTTCAAAATTCTCCATAGGCTATAATGGGTCTTTGTCGCTCCTATTCTGATTGGCTGAGCTAGCCAAGCCCCCGCTAGCTCAGCCAATCAGCTCTTTTCTGCATTTTTACTGTTTTTGAACTGTCCTGCCGTTGATTCTGATTGGTCAATCGTTCTCCATAGGTTTTAATGGTTCACGGTCGCTCCTATTCTGATTGGTGGTTTAAAGCCACCAATGAGAAAAAGCTTTCAGAATTTGAATTACTGTGTTTCCCCGGCAATTTCCAATATTCCGATTTCTTGATATAGCGCCGTTCTAGATTTTTGGAAAGTGATTTTTTTTTTATTATGTTTATTTTTGAGGTTGAGCTCTTTTCTGACAATGTTTACCGCCTTTATAAAGGTGATTTCTTCGGATTCATGCTCCTGCTGCACGGAGCGGAGCGCCGAGATTTCTGTCGCGATCTTCTATCTGCTTCCTCGCATGTTCCGATCCTGCTTCACTTCGCCTCGGGCCGGAGGATTTAGACAAAAAAAACCAGGTCTGCCTGTCGAGCTGCCGAGCGCGCACTGCGCCTCGCTTTGCGACTCGCGATCGTACATGCCTCGGAGTATACGAGCGCGCCGGTCCCGCCCCGGAGTGGTTACACCACCGTCCACAACCGGCCCATTGCCCGCCCCTTCATGCGGGGCGCAGCTGAAAGTGGCGAACGCTGCGCCTAACACTGCATCCCTGTGTCCGACAGGGGGATTCGGGCCAGGAGGCGCAGTATACGCCAGAAAACAGGCGTAAAGTCCGTTCATACATGTCGCCCCTAGAGTGCAATTTAGTCTAGAAATGGCCCTGAGTTCTCCTTTCATTTACGACTAACCTCTTGAACAATGCTTCGTGAGATGTTCAGAGCTTCGGTTATTTGTTTTTTAGAACCTCACCCTCTAATACACTGCCACAACATTATCCCTGAGATGTCTAGTAGGTTCCTTGGTTTTAATAATGCTGTGTGTTCACTAATGTTCTGTAACTAACCTTTCGGACCATCTCAAAATATCTGTAGCCTTTCTACAAAAAAAAAAAAAATACATGCACCAAAAAATACACTTTGTGAAAGCACCCTTGTACTGAGAATAAGTTACCTACAGATGTATTCTATTTACTTATTAGGTGACTTCTAAAGGCAATTGGTCACACTAGAGTTTATTTAGGGGTATCAGAGTGCAGGAGGGCTGATCAAAAAGCATACCGTACTTTTCGGTTTTTTACTTTGCAAAAATTTGATAAAGCACATATAATTTTCTTTACATTTAAGAAATACTTGCTACTTTGTGTTGCTCTATTACCTAAAATATCAATAAAACTTTTTGGTGTGTGTAATGTTTAAAAATAAGAAACAGTTCAAGGAGTACTTTAGCAACCAAACTTTCTCCTGTTGGACCTTTTTTTGCCTGTATGTAATGTGGCAGTCAAGAAATAAAAATAATTGAATAAAGCTTTCTGTGAGAGGATCCTGATCCATTTCAACAGAGCCATTTAATAGAGTGGCCAATAAGTATAATGTATAAGATATCAATTGAAATGTGGGAAGAGTATCTGAACAACGTAGGTTGGTTAAATATATGCAGTAGTAACACATAAAATGCGTTTGTCACGAATGGGCTCTGTTCGTAGGTCAATGCATCAGGAACCTCTGGCCGCTGCCTTAAACATGACTCGATATGTGATGTATACCTGATGTTCTGCACTCTCTAGGGGTAAGTAAGGTCGACTGGATATTCACAAACACCCCCTGTCCACGCGGGCACAAGGAGGCACAGGGCGTGAGAGATGCGAGCCCGTGCAACTGCTAGCATGGCACAACACTTGCTCACAATCGTGACTGGCTGAGAGACGCCTTTTCACTATCACCAGTGAAATAGAGTTCTGCTAGCCCAGTAGACTGCCACAAGTTCCTCGTTAGATATCATCTTGGTCCATTAATGAGATTACATTGGGCCAGATCTTGGTCCATTAATGAGATTATATTGGGCCAAAAACTAGTCCCGGTATTGTATAATGTAAAACCGAGAACACTAACGTATGGGTTCGTGGATCGAGATAAGAGAGAAGCCCAAGATTAAACTGAATATTCAATAGCCTTAAGGGCACACTAGAAAAGATAATACATACTGTAAATACATATATGCAAAAGTTGAAAATGTTAGGCCTTAATGCTACGCAGCCACATGGGGGTGTGTGATGCCAGCAAGTTCCTGGTTCCTCCTGAAATACCTAGTGGGATATATACCCACATAGCAGACAACACCTAGCTGCTACTCAGCACATGCTCTTACAACCTAGCTGGTCACACTCCCTCATACCCTCCCATGCCTCTGGGATGGCTCGAAGCCTCCCTTCTGGGATTAGTGCTTGGACCAATAACTTTAAATGGTTCCCAACTTCTCTAGGGGAGGTGACAGAAAGGCGGTGCTGGTATCATCAGACCAGGCAGAGCCTCAGCTATGTTCTGATGCCAAGCATGGCATGGCAGCCAGGTTCCTAGTAACTGTTCTCCATATCTCCCCATCTCTTGGTTCTAGAAGGCAATTAACCCATGTGGGATGTTTTGTATTCCTATAATTCATTATGAAATCCCAGACCCAGAGTGGCTGGCTTGAACTTTGATCAGCTTCACACCTGTGACTAACTGCAGGATCTTATTGCCTGGGTCTCCAAGTTGTCTGTAAGACATGTGAAATGGACAATAGGGGCCTTTTTGAAGCAGGACCACCTGATAAGATTTACTTCCTATCTTGATTGAGAGCATTTGACTTGCTGACCTCTCATGACCTAGTGAGTAAGCTAGATCAAATTATATTTCATATTCATCACAGAGTTATGTGTTTGTTTGGGTTTGTTAGTTATCTAATATGCTTTTTTAAACAGTAAAAACCATTAATTTTGAACAGTAAGAGACACTGGGAGGAAACAAATATTTTTTCAGAGAACTTCGTAATTTTGCTTATCAGTTCATTCTTATTAGAAGTGAAATGTAGATAAAAATGGTAAACAAACAGTAACCATTTTACTGCATACACAGATGATTTTATACTTAATTTATGTTCACATCACTCTCAATAAATATGCTCTGCAAATATACAAACATGCTTATTCATTCCTCTTTTTTAAATCTGTCATATGTTAGAAAGCAAAATTAAAATGTCACAAATATGGCACAGATACTTTGGCCTTTAGCTTTTATTATGAAGCCTTTAATAAAGAAATATTGTTTACAAGCTTGGAATATCAGAACCTGAGATAAAATGTTTAGTTTGCACTAAATACTCAGCTAAGCACAGAAGAAATAAAGGTGTTGTGAGTAAAAAATATTATATTTCATTTGGGCGATGGTTGTCCAAAAAAGAAAAAAAAATTAATACCTAGCTATCTCCCATTGAAGTCGCTCCAGGGCTCTCTGGTGATCCACTAGTCTTGACTTCCGGGTTCTCATCCCAACACAGAGAAGAGGCTCGCGCTTCACTCACTTACAATGGAGTGCAAGCCTTCCTAATATGGAAATCAAGAGGAGATAAACATCGGAACCTCCATAGTGTCAGCGGCAGTCGACAGCTAGGTAAGTATCATTTTTTTTTCTTTTTTGGACCAGTGTAATTTTTTATGGATAATTTCTGGAGTACAAACCTCTTAGGAGTCCAGAGGTCCACACTATATATATGTCTTCATCTATCTAGAACATTTGGGGTGCACAGCATGGCCTAAGTTTTGCCTAGCAAAATTTAACAAACAGGTAAACATTGATGGATCATTTGCAAATCCCCCTTTATAAATTGGGGCTATCTGTCCTCTTGTTGTAGAACCATGTCCAGTGGCATGAAGTACATAGCGTTTGAAGAAATGTGTTTTACTAGGAGGATTAGTTCATTCACAGATGTGTCAGATTAGTTCATTCACAGATATTTGTGCTTTGCACTCTGAGGCCATTACCTCACCTAAAGGAAGAGTCATCATTTATGAAACTAGTGCATTTTTCTATGACAAATTCTAGGTGATTTTTAACAATGTTATCTATAATTATTACCAAGGTACATGTAGGAATCGGCTACATTCACAGAGTGTGTAAATGTAATTTTTCACATTTTGAAAACTAATTTTAATCAAGGAAAGACAGATTCCCCATGACCATTTAGGAGATTTAGGGGTAGATTCACTCCGTACTTTCCAGAATAGGAAAATATAGCCCATACAGTATGTGAATTTGTTGGATCATAAGCTCCTCATGTCATATAAAATGTATCTCCATAAAGATTGTAAAATTTATGAATCCATTTATTACCAAGGATGCAGTACAAATGTACCATTGATTTGAAGGCTATGTACAAATACATTCTAAACCCCCTAGGTATCAATAGTTTTCTTTATGCATGGTATCCATGACTAAAAACTTTATTCAAAATACTTCAGTGGACTACTTTTCTGCTGTCTTGCCTGGACATGCATGTGAATATCTGTGACTATTTTTCATATAGTGCTGAATTACTATTTTAAATAATTTTAGAGTAGGATAATAAAGATATAAGATTTTGTGGAAATTTGCTGGCATATCTTTTTTAAATATTTTTTATTATGTTTTAAAAAAATACAGACAATAGCATTTGCCATTCAAAAAGACCGGTTATAAAAAGGTACAGTCATCATACCAGTCATACTAGAACAGGGTGTTTAAATAATGATATAGGGGTGGATCAAAGGCTAATGTATCTACATCCCCATAAGTCAATCACTGCTGGGTGATGGTGCATTGAGCCTTGGACATAAATAACTTTATGGCAAGTTGTTATAAAGTAATTGTCCACAGAACTAAATGAAAGAAAGAACAAGGTGCAACATTTTGAAATGATAAAAACTAAAGGTGACATGTATGAGCTGGGCTGCCCCAGTTTTCTGGTGTTCTTTGAGCCAAAAAGAATGTATGAACAGGTGCAATCCAAACTTTAGCGCGATAAGTGCCTTTGTAATGCACCAAAGACACTTTTGAATGCGCCAAAGATTTGGGGGCGTTCTGCAGGCGTGTCACACCACTTTGGTGAAGTAGACACATTTATGATTCTTTGACGCTAAACCTAGGCGCAGAACAGTTAGAACAGTCAGACTAAGTTAAAGGTGGTCTACCTGAGCCTGAGTTGTGGTAGAGGCACTATAATACACTTGTATGTATGAACTGCAGGAGAACAGGTTCATACATTGGTGGAGGTGCATTCTACACTATCTTAGAACTATTTAGAACTGGCCTATCAGTGCCAGGATTCATACATTATATTTGCTATTTTGCCATAGGCAAACTTAAACTCTATCAGTTCTCTATCTGTTAAACACTAAAACGTAACTTTTATTATATCTAACTCTTAACCTCTATACACACTATTTAAAAACCTGATCTCTAACCTCATCATTTAACCCTTTTTGCTTCTGAAAGAGGGAATAACTCCCTTTCTATCATCAAGTCTGGTGGAACCCCACCTATTAACAGGAGAGCCTTATATCTATAGCAAAGTACTAGCTTCAGTAAGGGATCCCAAGCCAACTACTTGGGCAGTCGTCCCTAATCTCATAGACACAGAACAAGTAAGGCCCCCTTGTGACACCATCTGCAGCAGGTGACACTTGTAGACAGAGGTGAGAGATCACAATTTAAAACGTCATATCTGACCTCGCCGACATGTTTCGCCAGCTAACCTGGCTTTATCAAGGCTTAGAGGACCTCTAAGCCTTGATAAAGCCAGGTTAGCTGGCAAAACATGTCGGCGAGGTCAGATATGATGTTTTAAATTGTGATCTCTCACCTCTGTCTACAAGTGTCACCTGCTGCAGACGGTGTCACATGGGGGCCTTATTTGTTCTGTGTCTATGAGATTAGGACGACTGCCAAAGTAGTTGGCTTGGGATCCCTTACTGAAGCTAGTACTTTGCTATAGATATAAGGCTCTCCTGTTAATAGGTGGGGTTCCACCAGACTTGATGATAGAAAGGGAGTTATTCCCTCTTTCAGAAGCAAAAAGGGTTAAATGATGAGGTTAGAGATCAGGTTTTTAAATAGTGTGTATAGAGGTTAAGAGTTAGATATAATAAAAGTTACGTTTTAGTGTTTAACAGATAGAGAACTGATAGAGTTTAAGTTTGCCTATGGCAAAATAGTAAATATAGTGATCAAAAGTCACTCTTTGTTCTCTTGCGAGATTCCCAATTTTTTGGAGATTATGTGACAAGGATTCATACATGTCACCCTAAGTTCCACACTGCCACAGCCAGATTGTCTAAGCAACTAATTCAGATGAAAAACTATCTAATAAGACACACAATTCTCTCTAGAAGAGGAATAACAGCAGATAAACCTAATTTAGTGCGGGTCCTCACAGCTAGTCAGCCCGTAAAAGTTTGTTTTCACACTTGAAGGCTGCCCAAAGAACCACCCCGGCCTTTGAGGTGGTACCACGACATGTGATGGAAGACCTTCGCATGATCTAAGTTCTCCTTCCTTCTGAAGTGTGAAATTATGAATACCTTCCATCTATTAAAAAAGTGTTCTACTACTCAGGGCCGTCTCTCCCATTGGGCCAGGTAGGCCAGTGCCCGGGGGCCCCCTGAGATCAGGGGCCCTGCAAGGAGTCAGTGTAAACACAGGCACGTCGCCTGTCACTTAAAAATAGTAGAGGCTGCCGAGTCTCTGATTCCTCTCCTGTCCTGCCTGCGGGGGCAGTCACTCAGGAGCTGATATGAGAGCAGCATGTCCCCCCCCCCGTCCTTTCTCCTCCCCCGCCGGGAAGTGTAAACTCAAGCTTATTGACGCTGCTCCTGCTCCCCCTCAAGACGTCGCCCTCACCTCCCGAGGGTCTCCGGTCACCTCGCAGTGGCCACAGTCACGGACTTCAGATTGCAGCAGAGTCCTCTGGGACTGGGACCTGGTTCAGCACAGCAGAAGGTACAGGGGCTCTACGGGGCAGTGAAATGGGTCAGGATGGCAGCTTCACCCTGTGCCTCCAGCCACACAGCAGCAGCTCATAGGTTCTATAGACTGCTGCATGTCCTGGCCCTCCAAACCCCTCACTGACAAGATCAGTGAATACAAATGAAGTCCCCAGCTGAGCCAGTGTTCACACAGATGACTGTCCCCTCTTGTCTCATTTGTGGTTTATTGTAAACTTTCCCCTTTCTGTATATATATATATATAGCTCTACTGTGCTCCGGGAGTGTCCAGGTCTGCTCTGGACGTTGCAGGGAGCTGGACGCTGCACATTCCGGGAGCAACGTAGAGCTATATATATGTATATATATATATATATATATATATATATATATATATACTGATTAATAATATCATATATATGCATGAAAAGGGAGGAGTTACAATAAACCACAAATGAGACAAGAGGGGACAGTCATCTGTTCTGTGTGAACACTGGCTCAGCTGGGGACTTATATACACACACACTTACAGGAGTATCAGTAACATAACAATTTCATGTGTTTGGCCACCCTAAGCCCCCAGGACACACAGCCACTCATATAATATACGTATTTATAAAGGTCTTCTGTTTACCTCCTTGTTTTTGGTGGTCGTCATTTCTGAGTCCCTGATTGGGTTCAGCATTAAAGGGAAACGGTGCCATTGTCGGACTTCACCACTTTAAAGTAATTGGCTTGGAGTGGTGAAGTCAGACAATGGCACCTTGACTGCTGAACCCAATCAGGGACTTCAGAAATGACGACCACCAAAAACAAGGAGGTAAAGAGAAGACAGGAGGTCACCGTTATACATGACAAAACACACAATTTCAAGGAGAGAGTTTCCAAAGTCTAGATTAAAAAAAGACAAATTAGACATAAGTACTTTATATGAGCGGCCGTGTGGCCTCGGGCTTAAAGGGGTTGTCTCACTACATTGATTCCTCTCACCTCAGTCCTGTTTTCTTGGTTTCACTTTGAATTCAGGGACATTTACTGGCTTCCACTAGGCTGCAGTAGAAGCCAGGTCTGTAGCTATAGCAACCAGCGCTGGTAGCCTATCAGTAGAGATCACACAGGTCTGTAGCTATAGGGACCAGTGCTGGCAGCCTATCAGGAGAGATCACACAGGGATATGGTAGCTACTAATCAGTTGTATCAGCGCTGGCACCCTATCGGGATAGATCACACAGGTCAGTAGCTATAGCAATCAGTGCTGGCAGCCTATCATGAGAGATCACACCGGTCTATAGCTATAGTGACCAGTGCTGGCAGCCTATCATGTGAGATCACACAGGTCTGTAGCTATAGCCAGTGCTGGCAGCCTATCATGAGAGATCACACAGGTCTGTAGCTATAGTGACCAGTGCTGGCACCCTATCGGATAGATCACACAGGTCTGTAGCTATAGCAATCAGTGCTGGCACCTATCATGAGAAGATCACACAGGTCTATAGCTATAGGACCAGTGCTGGCAGACTATCATGAGAGATCACACAGGTCTGTAGCTATAGTAACCAGCACTGGCAGCCTATCAGGAGAGATCGAACAGGTCTGTAGCTATAGGAATCAGTGCTGGCAGCCTATCAGGAGAGATCACACATGTATGTAGCATGCAACCTGAGGAGCTGAGCAGCCCATACAAAGGGGATATCTAGGATTAGGTAGGACACGTTAATGACATAATTGCAAAGTGACTTGTTTTTGCAAGGTCTTTAACATAAAAAGCAGCGATCCCTTTAAGATAGCTGTCCACATGGAACTGTTATGAGTTTGCTTTCAATAATTGTTCCTGTAAGGGTGGGTTCAAAATACAATATTGTATAAGCCTGAGGTATCTGTCAGGATATTGTGAAAAGAAGTACCCCGGCAGATACTGCGACAGAATCATAGGGAATAATAGAGCAGGTGTAGCCCTGTGTGGGATACATTTTTCTCTATTTCTCAGTGCATACACTTATTTTACGGGACTTAATAGCATAGTTATTATCCCCAATGGGTTTGTATGATATTTGCTCCAGTACCTTTTTTTCATGGTACCCCAACGGATATCTTGAACCAATGTAATATCGTACTGTGACCCCACCCAAAGTGCTTGTGGTGTTTGGGGGGCCCAGTGCACAGCTCTGCCCGGGGGCCCATGATGGTGTTAAGACGGCCCTGCTATTACTATGGAAGCATTCTGAAAAGCTCTTATCTGCATAAAGATAGAGCTTTAACTGGCTGCTTCCACACAGTGCGTTTTTGGTCCATTTCTGATGCATTTTTTTAATGCATTTTTGTGCAGGAAGGCACAGCAATTAATGCTGTACATTGCTGCACAAAAATCGCGGCAAAAATCGTGGCAAAAATCACAGTAAAATTGTGATTTTTACCGTGATTTTTGCCGCCTTTTTGGTGCAGCAATGTATAGCATTAATTGCTGTGCTTTCCTGCACAAAAATGCATAAAAAAGCCTCAAAAACACACTAAAAACGTACTGTGTGAAAGCACCCTAAGGCTGGACTGCAGATCGTTCTGCGTGGTGCCTGCACCACTCACCTGTTTGGCCTGTTTGTCTGTGTTCTGTGTGGTTTAGGTGTCAGAGGACTAGTCCAATCATGCCATGGACCGGGACTCTGATATCCCTTAAGTAGACCACTTCTGCTCTACAGAATTGTCGGTTATAGCCTTTGTTTGAGCTAGGGCACTTTGAATACGTTGTGGATTACCTAGAATTCTGACCTTGTGTCTGCCACTTTGACATCCGTTTTTTGCCTGACGCTTCTCTACTTTTTCTGCTTTCTCTGGTTCTGACCCATTTTTCACCTCAACCTTCTATTTTGTGTTTGTCTGTTCTGTATTTGCACCTACACAGGATAGGGACTGCCGCTCTGTTGTTGACAACTGCTTAGGGTCAGGTCGGCAAGCAGACAGGGACAGCTTTGGGGGACTAAGTGAGCCCCTGCAGCCTACATCAACAGAATGAAGACAATTGCCCAGCAGACCGCGGATGAGTGGGTGGAAGAGAGAGTTTCGTGGTGTATCTCAGTGGCAGACACCTTTTCTCCCCTGGGTGCATTTATTGCTCAGCTTTTTCCAGACACTGTAGCCTAATTTATTGAAACATAGGGTTATCCAACACCTGGGTAAATTCGGGGTGACCACATAGAGGCATCCTCTTTGAGCCCCAATTTATTTCTAATTTCTTTCAAGGTAATGGTTGTATCTGGAACTGGAGTATTTGACATGTTGGGGCAACTTGGCAAAGTAAATGTGTGCTAGGGCAAGTGGGTCCTGTAGGTATGCCTATTTAATGTTTCATCATAAACTAATGACTCCTATATGGATAGCATACTGTAAGGGGAAAAGAGAAGCCCTGGGGGAAAGGCAGCATGGTAAGCCTATCTCCACACCAGGAAGTTTCTCCATAACAGTAATCTTGTAGGTGGGGAGAAAGTGCGGGTAGTAAGGAAAAGGCCTATACTATATAGGAAAAAGGGATGTTTTGAGATGATCCCTTTAAAATGAACAAAAAATGTACTGGCGTTGAAAGTCACCCTTCATGAATCCTTTGAGATAACTAGATTTTATAGGGTTGAAGTCTCTAGCTTCTGGCATGACAGAAGCTTTTTTAAAGGGGTTTTGCCAGGAGGTGGCTTATCTGCTAAGAAGCTAATGTAAACAAATCACGGTGCTGAAAGAGAGAGAGACGCACACATCCAGAGCACGAGCTGCATAAGGGATCGTGTGACATGTTCACTGAAATAATCAAACTACAACTTGTGGATTCTATATACAAAAGACAACAGCTTTTCTCCTCAGCAGCTTGAAAGCTCCTTCATGTTCTCTGTCATCAGATAAAGCAGGGATCTAATCACACTACAACTAGTTTATTCTGTATACAAAAGAAAACATTTTCTACCCGGTGCCTTAAAAACTTCTGCAGCTCAGTCTCTCAGATAAGAAGCTCTCTCTGCGCAACCGGGGCCGCAACAGCACTCTTGTCAGTCGACTAATAGAACTTTTGAAAAACCCAAAGGGGCATGTAAAAGGGCGTAATCCCAACTGAATTTTTTGTAATCAAAAATATTTTAGAAAATTTTAAAAAACCCTTTTGGGGGGATCCCAGTCAACATTACATCGGCAAAACCCTTTATATTGACAAAATTCTTGTCCAATTTAAACACTTATTAAGGTCAATCATTGCTATAGTAACAGTAATCTTGATGGAAGCTGTATCTACAGGCATCCATCAACCAAAAAGACCATTATTGCAGGCAGGGCCGGACTGGGAATAAAAATCAGCCCTGGCACTAAGCCCCCAGCAGCCCCATACATATCCGTTTACAAAATGCCCCTTGTTCCCCGCACCTCCCACTTTCAAAACAAACTACACTAAAAAGCTCTTTCACAAAACTTTTTTTGGTGCCTTTTTGATTTTTTTTTGGTGATTTTTGTGCAAAAAGGCAGAGCTTTTAATGCTTTTCTTTCTCCCAAAAAAACGCATCAAAAATGCACCAACACCGCTCTTTGTAGAGCCCCCTACATACAAGCAGAAAAACAGGGGTTGCAAAAAAAAACCCCTCACACAGAGTCGGGTGTGCACTTGCTTTACAATCAACGACCCCACACTGACACTACAAAAGCCCCACATAACCAAACCCCACCATCACTTCAAATCATCACCTTTATATGAATACAGCACTGATTCAACACAAAGAAAATTCCCCCCTACACGGGGACTCACAGGGACTCACTCGAGGGGGAGTTGTTTTTTCCCCTTTTCTTTGCTTCGGGCCCAACACCTGATGTCTCCCATGACGTTCCCTTTTCCATTTCTTTCTCTGTCCATACAGCATGCAGTTTTTTTTAGTGGTTACCCCGTCCCTGTAAATTAAACACAAATACTCTTAGCCTCTCTTTTCCAGCTTTTTTCCTATCTTTTCCCAAACACTATTTAACCAAAAAATTAGAAAAAAAAAATTCAATAAGTGAAAAAAATAGGAGCCCCCCCCCCATTGTTAGGTAAACGGGGCCTACCCCATTAATTTGGGGGTAGACGGGGCCTCCCCCCATAACTACATAGCGGGGGCTCCCCCAAAATCACCCAGAAGGGGGCTCCCCCATAACACCGGGGTAGGGGGGCCCCCCCCAAAATTTACCGGGTACTGGGGCTGCCCCCATAATTCCGTTAGCTGGGGCCCCCCTCAGTAATTACCCAGTTAGTGGGGCTGCCCCCGTAATCACCATTAGCAAAGGGCTGCCCTCAGTAATTACCATTAGCTGGGGTCCCCTCATAATTACCAAGGCCATAATTAGCCAGGTGGGGGCCGGGCCCCAAAAGTACCATCCATTAGTAGAAGCACCAGTAATACCGGCAGGACCGAAATACGGGCGGGACCCTTTTTCCGGCGGGGGCCTAAAAAACACGGGGCAGTATATAGGTAGGCAGGCGGGGCAAATACCGGCAGGGCATAGGGGGCAGTATATACCAGGCATGGAAATAACCGGGCAGGGCATATGGAGCAGTATATACCCAGGGCAGTGGGGCATAATACCCAACACAGTAGGGGGCGTATATAGCCGGCAGAGCATAATCCCGGGGCGGGGCATTTTTAGCATATAACCCACGGGGCGTAGGGGGCAGTATATAGCCGGGCAGGGCGTTATACCAGGGGGGGCAATTGGGGCAGTAATACCACAAGGCGTATATACGGGGCGGGGTAGTTGGGGGCAGTATATACCGGGCAGGGCTAAAACCCATCGGGGCATTATATATGCGGGGCATATGGGGCTTTTAAAAGGGTACGGGCGAGGGGGAAGTATATAACCGGGCAGGTATGGGGGCAGTATATAATGCGGGGCAGTAGGGGGCATAATACCCAAAAGGGGGGTATAGGGGGGATTAAGGTATCGGGGCAGTAGGGCGTTTTAAGATATCGGGGAAATTTTAAAACCCAGGCATTGTAGGGGGACAGTATATAGTATGCAGGGCATATGGGCGTAATACCCGGCGGGGCATGGGGGCATTTAAAGGTATGCAGGCGGGGCTATAGTTTAAAAAAAAAAATAAAACCTACTACCGAAGCCCCCTTGCCTCCTCTTCTCCTCTTCCCTCCTCCGTGGGGCCGCCACCCCCGGGGGGCCGGGAGCAGCGCGCGAGACTCATCACTTTGCCGCCTGCCCACGGCCTCCTGGGAGCTGAACAACAGGATCATAGACCCCCGCTTTCACCCCCTCTGTTCACCCGAGGGGAAGGCCGGCCTAATGGCTGATGTGGGGCGTCCCGGCCGTGCACAGGGGGGGTTCCCCCCCCACAGGGGGGCCGGGCCGATGCACCTTTCGGGCCCCCTTCGGCGCCGGCACTCGGGGCCCCCCGGGGGGGGAAAAAACCGGCCCCCCCGCGGGGGCTCCACCGGCCCTGCGGCCTGGGCCCCCCGGCCCGCCGTGCAAATGCCCGGGTTTGCCCTATGGCACTGGGCCTGATTGCAGGGATGGACATGTCCTGAGTGACCTTAATAAGTGTTTAAATCGGACAGTAAATGAAACTTAAATACTCTTAGAAAAAAAAAGCAGAAAACCCGAAAATGTACTAAACAGGGCCCTGGGACCCTTGGATGGGGGTTCATTCATAAAGCAGTTTGGACTGAGATCTGATTAATTCTTTGGTCTAAATTAATTTTGTTAAATATATAACCCGGCTAAACACAATTGCCAAAAATAACAATATATTTACTGTATACACACACCTGTGAAAAATAGCAGCAATATATCTATACACAGACTTGCGTTCTCATTTAGCAAAAGTCCATGTCACTGTGATCCATAAACACAAACATCTACAATGAGAAAATATCGTATATACACAATATAGGTGGAAAAATAAACTACACAGATAAGCTGCACAGCATTACCAACCTTCTAAGTGGGCATACAGTTCTATTACTCTCCTTTAAGTCTGTTTTAAACAGTCCAATGTTACACTGCTCTCCCTAAACCATTTAGCAGTACGGGGGTCCGACCAGTCCCCGGTTCTCGATGGTAGAACTAAAGCTGACGTACCCGTGGGTTCTGCCAGTGAGAAGAATGGACACTGATGTGAGGGAGAGCTGAGTAAGGTAGGACTGCAGAGATGCAGCTTATAGACCTGTATGTCCACTTAGAAGGTTGGTAATGCTGTGTAGCTTATCTGTGTAGTTTATTTTTCCACCTATATTGGGGGAAATTCGTTTTTTTCCCTCACTTTAGGATGCTTTTGTGTTTATTGGAAACAAGTGAATTGGGCTATGCTAAAATGAGAACGCAAGTCCCTTTTATTTGATAATTTTGGGGCCTATTTTTCACAGGCGTGTATAGATATATTGCTGCTATTTTTGGCTACTGTGTTTAGTGTCATTGTTTAGTGTGGTGGTATATTTGCCATTGTTTTCGTGTCTTATTCATTGTAACGGTTTTGGGCAGAGATACCCCGTTGCAGTGACTGGCACGGATACTGCTTGTATATAAATCACTTTTGTGTTCTGCTCTGGGGCTAAATTAATTTAGAGATCTAGTCAGGGATCTTACTTTATTTGTGTGGCTGTAGAGGCTGGGGGTGGTTGCAGAGGTGAGGCGCCTAAGATAATTCAACAGCAAACTCTGCAGTTGCCAGGCAAAGTCATAATGTTGTTTTGGGGCGATTAAAGACTTTTAAAAATCTCTTTTACCACTTTTTCTTTTGTGCTTAAAAAAGAAAATGAAATTTTATTACCTCCCCATCCCCCACAAATTTTGGGGAATTTCCAGGGCTCCAATGTTCCCCTCCGACCCCTCATTGATGAGGTCATGTTCATGGATCATATGATGCTGCAACCAATCTGCATGTACAGCATGTGACCACAAAGGTCAGTGATTGGCTGCAGCCTCATGAAATCCAAGAACCTGGTATTGTAGAGGAAAACCCTGCAGTAAATAGTTTAGACACGAGGGGTCACCAGAGTGTAGGAACCTGGAGATAGGGGCAGGACCAGAGTGAGAGACTAAAATAAGTTTCATAATTGTGTCACTTTTCTATCATGAATATTTATATATATTTATAGTTTGGGTTGTATTTATTTTTATATTTTAAGATAAAGGCCTTTGGTGGTCATCTTAATATCACTTTTTTCCCTCTGATTTCCCCTGTAACTGGGACTGGTAGATGAGCCCCAGTTAAAGAAGAGCTGATCTGCGTCTGATAAGACTCAGCAGATCAGGCAGTTACCGAGCCTTCTAGCCTAGTCAGGCACTGGCTCTCCTCCTGCACAGCTGTACAATAAGGGTGCTTGTACACAATGAGGTTTTGGTGTGCATTTAACTGCACTTAAATTAAACTGCCTTTATTAACAGAAAGATTATTTCAATTATCTAAACTATTTGGAAAGTGAGTAATCGGTTACTATGTTTATAATCCTCAAACACAGTAACTGATTACTCAAAACACCATTCCAAACAATTTAGATAACTGAAATAAGCTTGGTGGTGATAAAGGCAGTTTAATTGCAGTGAAGTTAAAACTGCACCATATGAAAGCACCCTTAGTGTGCAGCTGCGCTCGTTGCACGTACAAAGGGGAAAATAAGTATTTGATACACTGGTGATTTTGAAAGTTTTCCCACTGTAGCAGAGTGGCTAAGAGTAGTTGCCTGGTTCTGCCACTAGGGGGAGTCGTCCTAGTAGAGACGTGCCACCAAGAGCCTGGGCTTGGTGGGGGGAGCCAATTGCTATCTGCCAGCAACACTAGGTTGCTGACAGCTGTATGTAGCATGGCTGGTATCCAGCCATTATGGGTTGGCCTCCCCGGAACAGCTGCAGATGGGTGGGTGGCTGTTCCCGCGTCCCAGGTCTCCAGGGTCCATGTCGGAGTTTGGGCCAGACCCGGGATGGCTATAAAAATCCTGTCTCTGCAGGTGATCAGGGGGCGTGGTTGCTACCTGGAGTTTGGCGTGGCCAGCAGAGCTGAGGAGAGGCTCTGGCCCCCCAGAGGCTTGAGGGAAGCCTAGAACGGTACAGTGAGGATACTGTGTTTTGTGGGTCTGGATGGTAGATCCAGACCACTGATAGCTAGGGTCTATACCTGAATGTGTATAGTCAGTGGCCTGAGGGTTTTGTTTTATGTGTTTGTTTTGTGTACTGCCGTACGTTTAACACTGTGCCTGGAAGAATAAAACTGGCTGAAGCCAGATTGAAACTGAAGCCTGTGTCGGAGTGCCATCCGTTATATCAAAGCGGCGACCCGTGAGCTGAAGGAAGTACCCCCAGGACGGCCCAGGAGGGCGTCTAGACGCAAGCGAGGCGTTACATATGGTGGAGGTATGCTGTGGGCATGAGTGGCACGTTAACTTGCAAGTATTGACACAGGTGGTGCCTGAAGGGCTACAGACAAGTGGCGCAGTGGCACAAATTCAAAGTTGCTGTAGCAAAATTTAAAGGGCCAGAGGCCTGTTTGTGAAGCAGTGCTTAAACAAGACTGTTGCTGCTAAAAGACTGTGTTGCTGCTGCATAAGATTTTTTGGCCATGGAGGAGCTGGCGAAGTACCTTGAGGAGGCGACTGCCCAGCAGCGGAAAATGAATGAGCTGTGGGCCCAGCAATTGGCTAAGCAACGTGAAGCAAATGACAAGCTCCGTGTGCAGTTTGAGACACAGCAGCAGGAACTAAAGGCCATTATAAATAAGAGACCGCAGTCTGTGAAGAGTGGACTTACCACGATCCAAGCGGCCTTGCAGGCTGGATGTCCAGAGGGCAAAACAGAACCGACTGCTGCCAAGCGTAACCAGCCCGAATGGTGCAGCGGATGCCTGCAGGTGGACATGTGCATGAGAGGATGTCCCGTGGCGAGGAGGCCATATCGTCCATCCAAGAAGGGGTTAACTTCGGAACAGGTGGAGCTGCAGAGCAAGATGGATGCTGCTGTTACCAAGGGCAACCACCTGCAGGAGCCTGCTACCACCGCCCAGCAGAGGGAGCCATGTTGGAGATGCCACGAAGTGGAGAGATGTGCTCCTGGCTGCCCTCTCAGGAGGAGGCCGGAGAGGTTGCAGCTGCAAGCCCTGGAGCTCAAGGTGAATGCAGCCCCACCCATGGCTGACATGGACAGTCAGCAGGAGAAGTCCAGACTGCTCCCAGAGGCCATACCCGGTGTGCAGACCCATCATGGACCCGGTAAGACTGCTCCAGTGGGGTGTATTGCGGGGGACACCTGTGTGGGGACTGCCAGGCATGGATTGTGTGACAACCAGGGTGGACCATGCAGAGGCCCAGACATGATGCCTGAGCAGGTAAAGAGTGCTGAGAGCAGCAGGACTCTGAACTATGAACTCAGTGTCTCCCAGGCTGCATTTCCTGAGGGGATACGTGACTTTATCAACTAAGGCCGGGGCCGGACACGGGAGCCCAGGCATAGTGGGAGGCCCCACATGACCTGGCGCGCCGGCCGTTGCGCAGGGTTAGGGGGCGGAGCTAAGGGTGACGCGAGGGGAGGAGTCGGCATATATAGCCGGGATCGCGGGGCGCGGGAACAGACGCGCGGCTGGGAAATTCAAACTGGTCGCGCTGTTCCCGTGTCACAGAGCTACAATGTCAGGCAGTGTGGAGGCCTTGTTAGCAGCGTAGGAGCGGCGGCGGGAGGAGCGGGGCGCAGATGGTTGGTGCAGCAAGTACAAGGTGCGCTGGGAGATGCAGAGGTGGCGGCGGCCGCTGCGCCTCAAATAATTGGCTCTGGGACGGCAGTTCAAGCTAGGCGCCGGACTCGCCCTCCGGAGCGCCTAAGCCCTGAGGTAACCCCCAGGGCCCGTGTCCGCCGCAGGAGCCCCGGGGACCCTCCGGGATTGGTGGCGCGTTCATCCGCGCGGTCGCGCGCTGCCCGTCCTGGGAGGAATCCGAATAGGCGGGCGGGCCCAGCGGAGCGCAGTCGGCGCCATCTTAGCCCGAGGGTGGCGCCTGCTGCGGCTCCTGTCAGCGAGGTGGCAGCAGCAGCGGCAGGTACCCCTGGCGAAGAGCCGGTCGGGGGAGCGACGGCGGGGACCAGAACTGGAGGATTTCACTGGTGGTCGAGCCAGGAGTGGATCTGAAGATTGGTGGACGGCCGTGCCCGGCGGGCTGGTGCCTGAGGAACCGTTTGGGGGCCCACTTGGGGGTCCTCCGGCGAGGGAGGGAGGAAGTCGTATGAGGTCGGAGGTCCACCTCATTCAACATCGACAACGACAGGAGTCAGGGATGCAGGATGGCGACAGGGACAACCGGAGACAAGGAGAATCTCTTCAGGGATCGTTGGGAGCGGCTGGCGGGATCACAGCTCCCGTGCAGCCTGGTGAGTCACCATCTATGTTGTTTGTATCGCCAGCGGGGGGGTTGTCACAAGGGCTGGCGGCGGGGTCGGCACCGTTTGCGGGGGGCGATCCGGCATGGCGGGATTTAGCGAGTAGTCTGCGGAATTTTTTAGCGCGTTTTCCAAGTTCAGACTGCTTGGGGGCTCAGGTATCCCCTCTGCCTGCATGGAGGGCTACAGGGATAACGGGGATAGGTGTATCCCCTTCACTGTTAGGGGTGGGGGATTTACGTGTTGGGGAAGGATCGCAAACCAGAAGTGCAGAAGTTACGGTGTCAGTTCAAACTGAAAAAGACTCGTGTGCGTTTAGATGATAGGGCGAAAGGTGAGGTATATGTCTGCTTCGAGGGTCCATTAGGTGCACACTTAAAAAAAGAGGTAAAAGAGAAAATTTGGCAAGATGAGTACGTGGAGATATTTTCGCTTTTGCCTTTGGAAAAGTTTAATTTAGCTAAGGGTAAACGGGACGAAAGTAAGAAAGAAGAGGAAGAGAAGCGGAGATGGCGGTTGATACCGCAAACCTTCCAGAATTGGATGTAGGCATTTGCTATCTTAGCGAGTGTCATCGGCGAGAAATATCCCGAACATTGTTCGGCATTATTTTGTTACCTTGACTCCATAGGGGAAGCGCAACGAGTTTACGGAGGCCAAGCATGGCTGCGGTATGACGAACAATTTCGTCAACGTAAGGCGGTCAGGCCATCAATCCGATGGGACCATAGGATATCGGACTATGGCTAAAGGTGATGGCTCCGACCCGGTATGGCAGCCCTTTCAGGGGGGACTCGGTAACTCTGGGCAGCAGGGGGGTGCCGGGCAGGCAGTAGTAGTTTCCAAGGGGGATTCAAATGGGTGTCTGCTGGCAATCATAAAATCAATGCAGATTCGCGGGCAACTGCCGTTTTAAGCACATATGCTCAGTATGCAGCGGCGCTTCCCATGGGGCATCCGGTGCTACGGAAGGAAAAGGGAGAGGGTCTGGACCTGCGCAAGGGGGAGACGCCGGTGAGAATAACCGCGATGGTGCCATACCTAAGTAGGTACCCGGACCGTAAAGCGCCGCTTTTGCTGGAAAAAGGTTTTACAGAGGGTTTTCAAATTCCGACACCGGCACACGAGATCCCATTCTCTACAAAAAACTTGTGTTTGGCTATGTTGCACCCAGAGGTTGTAGCTGAGAAATTAGCGAAGGAAGTCGCGTTGGGCAGAATGGCGGGCCCTTTCGCCTTTTTGCCGATGCCGAGCTTAGTGGTTTCTCCTTTTGGGGGTGGTCCCCAAAAAGGAACCGAACAAATTTCGTTTGATACACCACCTATCATTTCCCAAGGGCTTATCGGTTAACGACGGCATAGACCCTGAGCTATGCTCCGTGGTGTATACGTCTTTTGACGCGGCACTGCGTTGGGTTAGGAAATTCGGGCGAGGGTCACTGATGGCTAAGACGGATATCGAGTCCGCTTTTAGATTGTTACCGGTTCATCCGGATAGTGCCCGGCTGTTGGGGTGTTATTGGGAGGGAGCGTTTTTTATAGACCGGTGTTTACCAATGGGGTGCTCTATTTCGTGTTTTTACTTCGAGGCCTTTAGTTCTTTTCTAGAATGGGTAGTACGGGATGTTTCAGGGCTGCCGTCTATCATCCATTACCTGGATGATTTCCTTTGCATTGGCCCAGCGGACTCAGAGGTGTGCGGGTCGCTGCTGGCAGCAATGCAGTGGGTGGCGCGGCATTTCGGTGTGCCGCTGGCTCCGGACAAGATGGAAGGCCCAACTAGAGTCATAAATTTTTTGGGTATTCGGATTGATTCCATTCGTATGGAATGTAGCTTGCCGGAGGACAAGCTATGGGACATGAAGAAGGAAGTTGACAGGTTGTTATTGTGCAAGAAGGTTACATTAAGGGAATTACAATCACTTTTAGGCAA
Source organism: Phyllomedusa bahiana (assembly GCA_025379985.1). Lineage (NCBI taxonomy): Eukaryota > Metazoa > Chordata > Amphibia > Anura > Hylidae > Phyllomedusa > Phyllomedusa bahiana. The sequence continues at coordinate 70,556 of JAODAL010015911.1, forward strand.
GCTTAATTTTGCTTGTCGCATTATGCCAATGGGGAGGGTGTTTTCGAGACGCTTGGCAAGGGCTACGGCGGGGGTGCAGGCCCCGCACCACTTCGGCAGGAATCAAGGAGGATCTGAAAGTATGGCAATCCTTTTTGAACCAGTACAATGGAAGGTCTATCATTTTAGATAGAGCAATTAGTAATGTGGATTTAGAGGTGTTCACGGACGCAGCGGGTAGCGTGGGGTTTGGGGCATATTGTAAAGGGGACTGGTGTGCAGGGCGGTGGCCTAAAGCGTGGGTAGAGTCGGGATTGGTGCGTAATCTGGCATTATTGGAGTTGTTTCCCATTGTGTTAGCGGTGGAAATTTGGGGGGACCGTTTCAGAGACCGGAAGATTCGGTTCCATTGCGACAACCTAGGTGTGGTGCAGGCCATTAATGCGTTGTCGGCCTCTTCCCCCCCGGTTGTTTGTCTGCTGCGTCGGTTGGTTTTACGTTGCCTGGGGCTGAATGCATGGGTAGTAGCATCGCATGTTCCGGGGGTTAAAAACGATCTGGCTGACGCTCTGTCTCGTTTTCAGCTGGATCGTTTCCGAGAATTGGCGCCAGAGGCGGCGACGGAGGGAATGCTGTGCCCCGAGGAATTGTGGACCGTGGTTTCAGTTCCGCGAATCGACTTGTCAGGTCATCCTTAGCCAGGGGCACTTGGAATGCGTATGCCTCTGCTTGGGCGCTGTGGGAACGATGGTTGGAAGGGTTGGGCCCTCTGTCATCGGATGGTGACAGGGTGGCAGCATTGTTCAGCTTTATAGGGCATGCGGCCAACGAAGAGTGGTCTTGTTCGAAAGTGTCGCGTTTTATCTCAGCATTAGCTTTTGGTTTTAAGGCGCGAGGTACAGCAGATTTGACTAAAAGTTTTATAGTCGCTCAGGCACTGAGGGGTTATAGGAGAGGGGCGGCAACGGGGGACAGACGGCGTCCAGTAGTGTTTCAGCTCCTTGAGCGTCTGGGCCGCCAATTGCGGGTCGTGTGTTTGTCAGATTTTGAAGTAGCGTTATTTCAACTAGCATTTTCATTGGCATTTTTCGGTGCATTAAGGGTTAGTGAATTGGTGAGTCCGAGTAGAGACGTATCAGGTGGTTTAGGTGTGGATGATGTTCAGCTCCTAGGGGGGGTCCTGGTGCTTCGTATTCGGCGGTCAAAGACAGATCAGAGGGGCAGGGGTAGATCGCTTCGTTTGGGGGCAGTTTCGGGTTCCATTATGTGCCCGGTCCGGTGTTTTGAGGAATATAGTCGGCGGCGCGGCGAAGAAGTGGGTCCCCTTCTGCTACATTCAGACGGTCGTTTTTTGTCGCGTTTTCAATTTATGGCAGTTTTTCGTCGTTGTTTGGGTGAGTTGGGTCTGGACCCGAGTCAATTTGCTCCGCACTCATTCCGTATTGGGGCTGCCACAGAGGCAGCTGGTTGGGGCTTAGACGCAGAATCGGTGCGGAAGATAGGTAGATGGGAGTCGGAGCGGTATAGATTATATATCCGTCCTCATTTGATTCAAGTCGTTCCTTAAATGGGTTTTTTCTATTTTGTTGGGGGCTGGATTGATTCTCTTCGCTTCATTCTACTGTAGTTTTAGGAACGAAATGTTGGGTGTTTTTCTACTGTTCTCTTGTCTTACAGGGCAACGTTTAGTATGGATCTTCGGTCATTCTTTCGTGTACTGGGGAGCAGAGAGGGCGGCGCTCCGTCAAAGCGGGCGGCAGCTTGGAATTCCTGAGGAGGTTGCGATGGTGAGGTGGATCGGAAAGAGGGGGCTTATGTGGAGTCAAGTCCTACTGGAGTTTCAACGCTTTGCGGATTGGGATCGACCTCCTGAGGTGGTGGTTTTCCATGTAGGGGGGAACGACTTGGGGTTGCGCCCTATTAGAGAACTCATAAGGGATATACGATATGACTTATTACGGTTGTGGTCCCGGTACCCAGGTATGGTTACGTTATGGTCGGATATAGTCCCTAGATTATCCTGGAGACATGCGAGTTCAAAAGTGGGTATTAATAGAGCCAGGATTAAAGTTAACAAAGCGTTGGCATCTTTTGTTGTTAGGAATGGGGGGTTGGTTATAAGGCACAGAGAGTTGGAATCTGGGGTCGGCGAGTTTTGGCGGAGGGATGGAGTGCATTTAAATGCGGTTGGGCTGGATTTGTGGGCGTGGGACATCCGGGAAGGCCTTGAGAGAGTTTTGGGGCTGTGGGGGGCGTCGCGTTCATGAGGTTTCATGGCCGCTAGCTGTGGCGGGTTGGGGTCCTTGGAAGCGGTAAAAAGTTATGGGGGAGTCAGGCTTTGCTTGCTCCCAGTTTTGGGGGAACCGGGCTGGTGAAGGTTGGGGCTCCACAGGGCAGCGTCCTTGGGAGCAGGTAACGGAGAGTTAGCTGCCTGAGGTGGCTTTTGGTGCCCTTGAAGCCGGGGGTGACGGCTGGGGGTAAACTGTGTTGGAAGACTTTCACCAGACTCTGGTTCCGGTTTTGGCATTGCTCCAAGGACCTCAGCCCCAAGATGGAGTTTGGGGGATTTTAGGGCGAATGGGTAGTTTTTATGTACTCATTCGCATTTGTCATTTGTTATTTATTTGTTCTGTTAATAAAATGGCTGCTGTGGCCAATTATATCCAATCAGTGGCTCTTGTTTTTATTGTGGGGGGGTAAAAGTATGATTGGTAAAATTGGTAAAATGCAGCCAGGGATAGGCGTTGCTTAGGGTCAAGGCCGGGGCCGGACACGGGAGCCCAGGCATAGTGGGAGGCCCCACATGACCCGGCGCGCCGGCAGTTGCGCAGGGTTAGGGGGCGGAGCTAAGGGTGACGCGAGGGGAGGAGTCGGCATATATAGCCGAGATCGCGGGGCGCGGGAACAGACGCGCGGCTGGGAAATTCAAACTGGTCCCACCCTCCCTCCCCTTTTTTCTTTGGTTTGAACAGTCTTCGGTGGTGATGTTTAGGAGCTATTTTACAAAAGGTGGCAAATAGTCACAGTGGCTTGGGCGGGTTGGGGTCCTTGGAAGCGGTAAAAAGTTATGGGGGAGTCAGGCTTTGCTTGCTCCCAATTTTGGGGGAACCGGGCTGGTGAAGGTTGGGGCTCCACAGGGCAGCGTCCTTGGGAGCAGGTAACGGAGAGTTAGCTGCCTGAGGTGGCTTTTGGTGCCCTTGAAGCCGGGGGTGACGGCTGGGGGTAAACTGTGTTGGAAGACTTTCACCAGACTCTGGTTCCGGTTTTGGCATTGCTCCAAGGACCTCAGCCCCAAGATGGAGTTTGGGGGATTTTAGGGAGATTGGGTAGTTTTTATGTACTCATTCGCATTTGTCATTTGTTATTATTTGTTCTGTTAATAAAATGGCTGCTGTGGCCAATTATATCCAATCAGTGGCTCTTGTTTTTATTGTGGGGGGTAAAAGTATGATTGGTAAAATTGGTAAAATGCAGCCAGGGATAGGCGTTGCTTAGGGTCATGTTATAAATAATGTGCCAGCAGAAAATGATGATAATAATGTATGGATCACTTCTACTGAGGTCACACAGTCTGAGCAGGGGGAGGATAGCCGTATCACAAAGCTAGCTCCAGCTACTGCACTGTGTGAACAAGTAACTACTGACTTAAGTGGAGCTGGTGTCGTTGCCAATAGCAACAAGATGTCCTCTGCCACTCTTGTTGTGGAAACGTATGAATGTGAGGGCCCTGAAGCTGTGGGTGAAGTGTCTGCAGTCCAGTTGGTGAGTGTGTCTGCCAATGACCCCAGCACACTGTGTGTACAGGAGGGTAATGTGCAAGTTGCAGGTCTGTCCCTAGTGGTTATGGCTGGTAATAGCACATTGTGTGCCGGTGCGGTATGTCTGGGGGTTGATAGCAATCCTGAGACTGGTGCGGTCAAAACAGTTCCCTGCAGAGCTGATGTGGTCGCCAGTAGCAACCAGGTGCGCTCTGCTGGTGGGGAAAAGGTGATTGAGTTGCCTGGTGTGAACACGGCCAGTGTGTTGCCTGGAAGGGAGAAGGCAAACCCTGGATATGAGGAGACTATGAGTGTGAATGTACTGGTTAGTTACCAAGGGGGAAAAACACTCTGTGAAGAGTCTCAGTTGCAGTGTGGGAGTGGATGTAGTGTGTCTGTGCTACAGAGTACTGATGATGAAAATACGTTTGAAAAAAAAATGTGTGCCAAGGCAGATTATGTGTGCAGCCCCGATCAGGGTATTACAGAGAAGTTTATCTGTGCTGAAAATCTATATTGTGACCCTGGAGGGAATGAAGAGAACAGTCATGCTGGGACCTGTAGTGCACCTGAGGAAACTTGCTCCAATGGTTGCGGTTTATCCAGTAGCTTTTACTGCAGTGGTCAGAAAGACTACAGTGACTGTAGGAATGGAAAATGGGAGCCGCTAGACCCAGAAAAGAAGAGGGGTTGCTCAGACGCTAGTGAGGGGCAGGTCAGTGTGTTTGAACCCTCAGATGGGAAGGAAATCCTAGTAATGAAGCTGAGGTAAACGCAAGGAATTCCCTATGTGCAGTGTTTGTCAGCAGTATCCCTGAGATAACTAGCAGGTATACTGAGAGTTCTCCCTTGGAGATAGATACAGGGGGAGGGTGGAGGAAGTGTCTCCATATGTTGTTGCAGTAAGGTCTGAACAGCGTCCTAGGAGAGGCGTTCTGTCTGCCCAGTCTGAACGGGGAAAACCTGCCATAAGTCATGAGGTAGGTGATGTTCCTGAGCATGTTTGCTGTATACTCACTGTAAAGGAAAGGAAAGTTTTGGAGATGGTGAACACTTCTCATATGTGTGTTGCTAGTGGTGATACCCAAGTAATAGAGAAGTGTGTAGACAGTGTACAGGGGTCTGGTGTGGACTCTGACGGGTTGGGTGAATTTGATAGCATACCTGATGCAGGAGTGGTCCTGACAGGCGCTAAGAGTTCTCCCATGGTGACAGCTAGTAGCCAAGAGGCAGAGCTTCAAGAGCGGGTCAATGAGGACCAGATGACTTGTTTTGAAGGGAGGTTTTGGTATCATCATGATCCTGCAGACAAAGAGGTAGCAGGTTGGGGCTTAGGTGCGCCCTATGAGCAATGGTGGATAGTGACCCTGAGAGCTTTGATGTCATTACTGCCTCTGGTGAAGTTAGTGGTGTTGCTGGATCCAACCAAGGGTCTCCTGCTTATATGACACCCAAAATAGGGAAGAAACTGCCCAGTGGGCACAATACCAAGCTAGTCTATGTGTGGGAAAAGGCTACTAGGTCTGATAGCGCTGATAGGGAGGTTATCAGGAATAGCCCTGTAAATGTCACCATATGGGCTGAAGGTGGTAACATTGTTGCAGAGTGTGCATGTGTTACGCCACTGGTTGTAAGTGGCTATGACCTGTCAGTTGCTCAGTGGGGAGGAGTGCATGGTGTGAGCCACAGCTGAGCTGTGCATGGAAAGTGTTGTCCCGGCCCTGAGTTGTAGGGAAGAGGTTGCCCCAAAATAGGAGCTTTGACCCCGGAGGGAGCCTGGGTCATGTGAGAAAGCCCTACGGGCTTTATCATAGGGGAGGGATGTGTAGCAGAGTGGCTAAGAGTAGTTGCCTGGTTCTGCCACTAGGGGGAGTCATCCTAGTAGAGACGTGCCACCAAGAGCCTGGGCTTGGTGGGGGAGCCAATTGCTATCTGTCAGCACACACTAGGTTGCTGACAGCTGTAGGTAGCATGGCTGGTATCCAGCCATTATGGGTTGGCCTCCCTGGACCAGCTGCAGAGAGGTGGGTGGCTGTTCCCGCGTCCCAGGTCTCCAGGGTCCAGGTCGGAGTTTGGGCCAGACCCGGGATGGCTATAAAAATCCTGTCTCTGCAGGTGATCAGGGGGCGTGGTCTGCTACCTGGAGTTTGGTGTGGCAGCAGAGCTGAGGAGAGGCTCTGGCCCCCCAGAGGCTTGAGGGAAGCCTAGAACGGTACAGTGAGGATACTGTGTTTTGTGGGTCTGGATGGTAGATCCAGACCACTGATAGCTAGGGTCTATACCTGAATGTGTATAGTCAGTGGCCAGACGGCCTGAGGGTTTTGTTTATGTGTTTGTTTTGTGTACTGCCGTACGTTTAACACTGTGCCTGGAAGAATAAAACTGGCTGAAGCCAGATTGAAACTGAAGCCTGTGTCGGAGTGCCATCCGTTATATCAAAGCGGCGACCTGTGAGCTGAAGGAAGTACCCCCAGGACGGCCCAGGAGGGCGTCTAGACGCAAGCGAGGCGTTACACCACCTACAAAGAATGGAGAGGGCTGTAATTTCTGTCATAGGAACACTTCAACTGTGAGAGACAGAATTAAAAAAAAAATCCAGAAAATCACATTGTATGATTTTCAAACAATTAATTTGCATTTTATTATATGAAATAAGTATTCCATACAATAGAAAAATAGAACTTAATATTTGGTAAAGAAATCTTTATTTGCAATTACGGAGGTCAGATGTTTCCTGTAGTTCTTGACCAATTTTAACTCACTGCAGCAGTAATTTTGACCCACTCCTCCATACAGATCTTATCCAGATCTTTCAGGTTTCGGGACTGTCGTTGGGCTGCATTGAGTTTCACCTGAACCCAAGATTTTCAATTGGGTTCAGGTGTGGAGACTGGCTAGGCTACTCCAGGACCTTGAAATTCTTTTTACAGAGCCACTCCTTAGTTGTCCTGGCTGTGTGTTTCAGGCCATTGTCCTGTTAGAAGACCCAGCCATGACCCATCTTCAAGGTTCATACTGAGAGAAGGAGGTTGTTGGCCAAAATCTCACAATACATGTCCCACTCGATCCTTCCTTCAATATGGTGCAGTTGTTCTGTCCCCTTTACAAAAAAGCACCCCCAAAGTATGATGTTTCCACCTCCATGCTTCACATTTGGGATGGTGTTCTTGGGGTTGTACGCATCCTTCTTCTTCCTTCAAACATGCCCAAAAGTTCTATTTTGGTCTCATCTGCCCATAAGACCTTCTCCCATGCCTCCGCTGGATCGTTTATAGTCTATGGGCGGTCAGCAAGTAGTTAAGAAAAGAGAATGCTACCCTTCTTCTTGACAATAGAATGTATCCCTTTCATTTTAGTTTACATACTTGAAGGAGTGGTAAGTAGTGTGACCAATAAGGCCAAGTATATAATAGTATGTGCTACATTGATAATTTTCTGCATGACCTATCATATTTTAATCCTAAATCTTTCCCTACAATAATGTCAATTTATTTTCCAGGAACATTAAAACAGTTTCCTATTTCTAAGCATGTATAAGATTTAGACATCTACGGTAGTTGGCTTCAGTGAGCCACTCTCACCATTTGCTATCCATCTGTAATGTTAGGAAGACGAAAGACCAGACCTTTATCCCTGGGTCTCATTTGTCACCAAGAGATATACTTTACTTATCAGCATGGGCTTTTTGAGGAGGATATTAAAGGGTAAAGGACTGTAAGGGCAATTAAGAAAATAATTGCGCTGCAATAGGCCCGAAGAACGGCCTACAAATATGGTAATTTATAGCGCTTGTTGAGAGCTATGATTACCTACCAGTTTCCCCGATGCATATTGCGTGCCGGGAGAAAGATGTGACATGTCTATGGAAAGTGAAAGTCCATAGAGGCTGGCATAGAGTGTTTTAGAAGTATGCGCTGGCCAGCGCATACTTCTTAAAAACCAGGCGTATAGCCCCGCCACCAATCGTATGCCATGTGAATTCACCCTTAGACTCAACAACTCAGGTGACATCAGTAATATACTAAAGACATTTACAGTATTACCCCAATATTATATTATATGGTTCAGTCAATGACAACATTAAAAAGTGCATCTTTTCCTGTAAAAAACTAGCTCCATATGTTTGTGTAGGTAGAAAAATAAAGAAGTTACGGCTCTTGCAAGACGGGGAGAAAAAAAAAAGAAGAGCCAAAATATTATGACCAGCTGTCAGGAAAGGGTTAAGAAGTTTATAAATGACATAGAAGTTGGACTTTGTAGCACTTTCTCTGTATATGTAGACACAAATCTCTTTGGTGCTGTAAATATGGTACATTTATCTGTAAATATAATACATTCTTATTAGAGTACATAGTTCCTTACACACTTGCTAATATGCAATATTTGGTGGTGTGTAGAAGTAAAATATGTGGCTAACATCATATTAGTAGTCTTTTATCATATTGGTGTCTTATTATGCAACAAAGATCCATTATTATTCATATGTAATAGTGCTTTATTACTTTATTGGTGTCCGATTATGTGACACAGCACTATAATTTTATATGTATAGGTATCAAGAATATTATACTGTTAACTCATTAGCATTTTATTTGTGCAGGTTGCATTATATATTGTACAAATTGGGCTTTATATATAAAAGCTGTCTAGCAGGAATACTGTCTTTGTTGTCCAAAGCAACCAATCAGAAGTCAGTTTTCATTTCACAGTGCTCAAAAAAAAATGTAAGCTGAAGTCTAATAATTATGATAATTAGTAGGATTTATTTGCACTAGGATTTATTTGTACATATCATGCGGAGTAATTGCGCTGAAATACGCCCTAAGAACGGCACGGCATCATCTTGCAGTAGGCTTTGTTCACACCATACTATTCTGTCACTTTGTAGTGAGTGTGGTTATTCCTTGATATAGGTTTTTTTTAATGAGGAGTTTATGGTTCATCATGGTTCACATTTTGATATGCACAGTATTTGCTTTTATACGGTCTTGGATAATTTGTAGAGCTTGTTCTAGCACTGATACAGTAGATGGTTTGTTTCATATATGCATTTGCTTATTGGGCAACAGACACATCACTCAACTTAGTAAGTGCCTGACGTTCACTGGTTAATTAAACATGCTGTCATGATATTCTAGTTGAGAAGAACTGAGAGTGATTACCTGGATTGGATCCATTGGTATGTATTGGTTTACTGGTGTATGCTGTATATGCCTGCAACTGCACCGGTACTGAATTTGCATGTGATGACACCTCGTTATTTAAAAGCAGACTTCAGTGTTTTGTACATTACTCCTGATGAAGTTGTGGTGATGTGGCGATAAGCATAAGGATCAGCTTACCCACATGGATTATGTTTAGGGATTGTAATGGACTAAGGTAGTGGATCCACTGGGCCACCGCAAGCGGTGGTACAGACCGCACCAGGGAGCGGCGTCTAAGTGGGTCCCGGTTTTCACCAGAGCCCGCCGCAAGGCGGGATGGACTTGCAGCAGCGGGATTCCACCAGGTCGCTACCCCTGATGCAGCTTGCTTGCGGTGGTAGCCGAGGTGCAACGCAGAGCAAAATCGGCAGGCAAACTTTTAGTCGGGGACGGGCCAAAAGGTCAGGTCAGGCAGCGAAGGATCGTGGTCGAGGAACGTAAGCCAAAGGGACTGGTACACGGAGATGGCAACCGGAACACAGAAAAGGCTTCCTCGCATAGGGTATGGGCACTATGGATTCGGCAACATGCCCAAGGAGGTGGAGCATTATATAGGGTCAGCGGCCGGCAACAGCCAATTGCCGGCGTGCTGGCCCTTTAAACTCAGGAGAGCCAGTACACGCGTTTTAAGGAGCGGGGCCACACGCACCAGCCAGACAGGTGCGGGGAAGCAGGAGCACGGTCGGGTGAGTAGCCGTGCCTGATGGAGCGTATGCGCCTGCACCCGACATGTGGACCACGGCGCCGCTCGCTCCGGGCGCAAGGGGGAACTTGGGAAATTTCTGCAGTAATTCACGGTCCATAATGTTGTCCTCTGGCTCCCACAATCTTTCCTCCGGCCCGAATCCCTTCCAGTCAATGAGGAAGTGACGCTTCCCCCTGATCGTCTTCATGGCTAAAATTTCTTTCACCACGAAGATGTCAGAAGTATCGGCCTCTGGAGAAGGGGGCGCCACCTTCCGAGAAAACCTGTTCACAACGAAAGGCTTCAGCAGAGACGTGGAAGGAGTTCGGGATGCGCATCGAGGGAGGTAGCTGGAGTTTTCAGGCCACCGGGTTGATCCTCCTCAGGACCACAAGAGGACCGAGATAATGGGGGCCTAGCTTGTAGCTGGGGATTGTAAGGTTGCAGCAGCAGGAAGGGTATATAACGGTATATATCCCGGCCAGAGTCCTTGCATGCGCCTTCAAATGTCCAGACACATGCCCCCAAGGTAAGGAGCCTTGGGGGAATGAAAGGCCAATATGAGATAGGTGTCGACAGTATAGACTGTCGACATATGTTTAACGTTTAATGTTAGCATGGCTTTCAGCCATTCCCGGGTCGGTTCCACTCCAGGTTTTACCTGGAATACATAAGTCAGCAGGGAAGCTGACTGGAGGGGACTACAACTCCCAGGCTACCTTTAAGTCTGGAGAGGAGACACGCTGGAGATCCAGCAGGAAACTTACAAGCTGAGAGTAAGTTGGTCCTTTGTTAGTTAGAGCCCAGACAGGCCGGCAGTTGTTTTGTTTATGTCGGTGCATGCCTTGCACTTGTTGTTTTTGTTTGCTGCTTAAATAAAATACAGAGGCCCTGTATTTTTGCACCCGAAGATCTGTCTCTGTCTCTGCCTGAAAACACACGTGTGCCAAGATCCCAGAGCCGCTAAAGCTCACAGGATCTTTAGGAGAACATATTTGGATGATAACCAAACTTTATCACCGAGGGCAAAGGATGGAGTAGGTTCCCTATATTTATCCACTCGGAGTTTAGTCTGGGCGGAGGCCCGTTGCAGAGATTGCTGCGTGTCGTTCCAGATGGCCCTCAAGTCGCGAACCAAGGCGTCCACAGCAGGGATGTCAGAGGCGGTCGCCAGTGGGAGGGGCGGGGATGAAGTCCATAGACCACAAAAAATGGAGAGGCACCAGCCGACTCAGAGTCCAGAGAATTATAGGAGAATTCTGCTCAGGGTAGCAAGCTGGACCAGTCGTCCTGCCAGGCAGACATGAAATGACGCAAGTAATTCCCTGGGAGCTTGACCCACTCCACCTGCCCATTCGTCTGAGGATGATACGCAGAGGAGAAGTCCAAATTCACTTCCAACTGGGAGCAGAGGGATCGCCAGAATCTCGATACAAACTGCACTCCGCGGTCAGAAACAATATGTCGTGGAAGACCATGCAGTCGAAAAATATGTAGGAAGAAGAGATTCGCAAGGCGAGGTGCAGAAGGCAACCCAGGCAGAGGTACGAATTGCGCCATCTTCAAAAAACGATCAGTAATGACACAAATGACGGTATTGCCTGCAGGTGACGGGAGATCGGTAATGAAGTCCATGGCAATATGGGACCATTGGTGGTTAGGAATGGGCAGGGGTTGAAGCAACCCCGCAGATTTGAGGTGGGGCATCTTGTTGCGGGCACAGATAGACACGGTGTCACAAAGTCCTTGATGTCCTTGACGAGGCCAGGCCACCAGTAGTAGCCTTCTATGAACTGTCCTGTCTTCCGCGCCCCAGGATGACCGGCTACCCGTGAGCAATGCCCCCACTTCAGAATCTTCCTCCAAAGCCCAGGTCGCACGTAAGTCTTGACAGAAGGTACCTGTCGGAGATCTACCGGGGCTACGGAAATCAAACGATCCGGTGGGATAATGTGACAAGGAGGCTGATCCTCACCCAGAATGTCAGAGGCACGGGTCAGGGCGTCTGTTTTGATGTTCTTTTCGGCAGGCTGAAAATGGATCACAAAGTTGAATAGAGAGAAAAAGAGAGACCAGCGGGCTTGCACTGGGCAAATCTGAAGATCGCA
>JAODAL010015912.1:0-82287 GCA_025379985.1 Phyllomedusa bahiana
GTTTTTATTTTCTTATGACAAATTTAACAAAAATCTTTGAGTCTGAAACCTTGTCCCCTGCATTTTTAAAAATCCCTTCATTACCAATTGCCTCTAACAGGATCTCAGCTAGGAATAGCGGGTTTATGAAATAACTTTGTGGAACCGGGCAACAGCTGAAGGGGAGGTTAAAACCCCAAAGTTGGTTAAAAGAGCAGGCCCCCATAAAACACCCCACATGAAAAACCCCCTTTTAATCTGTAACACAGCTATTTAAAATTAGCCACCAGGATCTTAAGGTCATAAACCTTCCCATAATACTGAAAGCAGTGTTATTTTCAGTGGACTACGAACGGGTTTTCTTTACAAATTTAGAGGGGAAAAATGAATGTTAATAAATGAATCCTTAACAGGTAGGGAAATCCAATTATAAGATTTCGGGTAAATAAAAATTCTTCTTCTAATGGAGGGTAGCATTAGCTACATAGAATGAGGTTTATGGCAACCTGCTTGGGTAAATTTGCGAGTTACAGCGATGTGTGTCTGGTATTAGGGCGTACATCCACAGACATGAGGGCTTTATTGGGTTTTTTGTCCACAAGAAAAAAAATATATTATCACACAAAACCCAGGTAATAATCCACTAAAAGATAACAAGCTTTCTAGGTCTTTGGGAAGGTATGTGTAATTGTGTATATATTAATATATATATATATTAAAATCTTTATATATTATATATATATATTTTATATATATATAATAAAATTTTATATAAAAAAAATTTTTTTAAATTAACATGGTAACCACAATAAAAAGTCATAACTACCAGCACATCACATCTGCTGTAACTCATCTGAAGGAAGGACTTTTCTGTTGTATACCTGTATACATCTTTTTTTTGGACTAAATCCTGTGGTGTGTTTGGGTCAGCCAAAGGCAAGCACACCACGGGGATGAAAGTCCAAAATAAAGTGTATTTATTTTAAGTCCCCGTGTTCAAAACAGAAAAACGTTATCTTTAGCCCCAAAAAGGCATACAACAGAAAGTCCTTCCTTCAGGAAATACAAAAGCAGATGAAATGCTCAACCGCACGCTTTAGGCTAGGCCCAACACGCGTACACGCTTCTGGTTGCAGGCCAGAAGTAAACCCCTCGACTTCCTTTCACCAGTGCCTTTTATGTGGCTGGTAAACCCGGGTGGGTATTGGAGCGCCGTCCCACCCAATTTGGGCCGCTCCATAAAAAACACGACCCCTTCAAAAGAAAACGTCAACAGCAATAATTGTTGCTGGCAAAAGCTAATGGGTTTTTTATACAACGAGGCAGCCACTCGGGGATAAATACCCCCCGTTATGACGGTACCCCGCCACTAGTTAGGGGCCGGGGGCTATATGTGCCACCCGCAGTCCTCCCTGAACAAACACTGCTCTGTATGGGGTTTTTCCCTTTGGGGAGTATTTGGGAAAGGGGGCGGCCTGTGAAGAGCGGGCTGCCTTTAGCGGGCCGGCGTGCTATTCCCGTACCACCGCAAATCTCCCGAACTGTCTCACGGTATGCAAAGTAGTGTGATGTTTGTCTGCGGGGGTCTGTAGGGGCGTCTGCGCTAGGCAGTAGGCCCGGGTGGCTCGGGACAATGTTTACGCGTTGGGATAAGGACAGAACGGGACATTACTTCGGTCTACACATTACGAAAAACATGTTTAAAACAAAAATTTGTATTAATACATGCTACCAAAATTTCACTAGTATATTTTAAAGCAAGCTAAATTACTACATAAGTGTGAAAATCTATACCTATTAGCTGATTTCCGCAATACTTTCAACTATGCAAAGTCTAAAGTAGTTGCTGATGAATAATTACTAAAGGAAACTTTAAAGCTGCTCTTTTTCATAAATCAGTATAGGATTTTCCCCCTTTGCTTTTTTTCTTTGGGCTGCATTAAAAAGGGGGGTTCCAAAAGTTTAAACCCCATTTTTTGTAATTGGGATTAAAATAGCAAACAAAACAAAAAAATTACCTTTTATACCAACTTGCTCTAGTGCCATGGCTAGTCCCGGTGATCCCGGCCAATGACACCGTTTATTTTTCATCCCTCATAGTTTTAAGCTGCCCGAGAATAAAATTCCCCGGGCCTACAAAAGATTGTAACTCCCTCTTCTTACACCCCATTTCGGAACACCCTACTTGGGCACAGGCCCTTATGTGTACATAATGTCAACCCGGGCCCGGGTGGCGGCCCTTTAACCCCATTTTTTCCAAATTACCCCCATTTTTATGAAAACATGGGTGGGCCATTATGCCAAAAACCCAAAACTTTTTAACCCCTTTGGGCCCTTCCCCCCACCTTTTATTTGAAATTTTAAAACTCTTGCAAAGCAGGGCCCCTTGGGAAAGTAAACCCTCTGATCTGTAAGTATTCTTTACTGGGAAGGGTTTTTCCCTTTTTTGGGGTGTAAATTAACCCTATAAAATTTTTGTTGTGGGGAAAATTTTGGCGCCCATATTAAAATTTTTAAAAATTTTTAAAATGGGGCCTTTAAAACTAAATTGCAGGGAGACCAGTTTTTCCCCTTTTTGGATTAAAAACACATGATTTAGAGGACTTGATTGGGGGCTTCAAAGGGCATTGTGAAAATGGGCCGGCAAGGGCAATTTTGGGTGGATCAAACCCAGCCCTGGCCCCCCCCGGGGCCCGAAGGGGGGTTTTTAAAAAATTAAATTTTGATTTTTTTTTTATATCCTCTTAAATTGGGTATTTTAAAAAGGGGGGAAATTTTTCCCTCCCCATTGATTACTTTTTTAAACCCTTAAGGGAAAGGTAAAAATGAAAAAATATTTCCAAATTTAAACGTCGCTTATTTTGCTTCCCTTAGCGTTAGAGGAGTTTTTAAAAACTCCTCTTGTTTAACACAACTTTCCTAGGGTTAAAATGACCCCAAACCCGTTTGTATAGCATGGCCTGGGGGGTAAAGTCACTTTTTTTGGGTTTTGTCTTTTAAACATAAACCGGGAACCCTTTTTACTTTTGGTATTATCTTTATTACGAAAAAAACTTTAAAAACCCTTTGAATTTTGCCCTGTACCATCCTGTTGGGTCCTGCAAATTGGGACCTTTATGTGTAATAACATTAAATAGAACAGTTCAGCAGATAACAATATGCTTTGGTGGTATGTAAGCTCTTCTTTCTCGCTAGAAGCTTCCTCTCATGGGCCAAAAAACAGGGTCTATAGTTGCTTACCAAACCCTCTTCAAAGGGAAAAGTGGGCCCTTTAAAAGGCTCTTCATATATGACTTCAGAGCTGATATGCAGCAATGCCCGTAGAAAACCATTTTCCCCATCCCGCACAACAAATGCAAAGGGCCCAAAAGGGCTGTGAAAGTTTTAAAAACCCTTTTAAAAAAATTTTTAAAATTATTTCAACTTGTTTTTAAAATACTAGAGAAAATACAATCTCCCTGTTATACATTTAAAAAGCATACTTTTTTAACATTAATTTCCTTTTAGCGAAAAATGCCTGGTTTTCAAACAAAAAGTTTTACCCCTTTTTTTTCCCGTTTGTATAAAAATCCCCACCCATAAGTCTCAGGAATTTTTGGGAGATTTTTAGAAACTAATTAAAGGGGGACAAAACCTTTTTAACGTCCTTTAAATTTGTATTTTTTAATCCCTATTTAAGTGGGAAAAAAATTTTTCTTTCAAAAACTGCTGAAAGATGAAGAAAAATTTTATTCTAAAAACCCCCAAAAAAATTTTTCGAGTGTTTTAAACATTTAACTTAAACCAGGGATGGGGGGAAAGGGAAATTGGAAGCAGCACTCCCCCCTTAGTGTTACCCGTCGAGGGGAAAATAAGGGGAAAACATGTTTAAAAATTTCCCGCCTTAAACCTGTGTCTTAGAAGGGGGAAAATCCCCCCTTTTTGGGGAAATCACCAAAAAAATTGGTCCCGGGGTTTTGGAAGGATTTATTTGCCTTTTCAGACCTCCCCTGACTGTTTTTTCCAATTTTTGGGGGCGTGTGGAGGTTTTCCCCAGCCTGTGTCCGACATGTTTAGGGAAGGGGGAAGGGGAAACGGTTGGCCTCGAGCTTCTAAACACTGTCATCGGGGCACAGCCCCAAACCCCCTGCCCCTATCAAGGGGTTCTGGGGGAAACCCAAAAGGTTTTTTGGGACCACTACAAAAAACCCTAATGAATTAAGGAAAGGGCTCCAAACAAATTTGAAATATTTCACAACTAATTTTCCATCATTAATGTGAAAACTAAAAAGAAACAAAATTATATATTGTGGTGATCACCATGTTATTAATAATGCCAAATAATTTATATTCTGTTCTCCAGCCCTGAAAGCATCAATGTTTCCACATCCCTGCTGGAGTTCTCTGCTTGCCATCACTAAAACACTTCTACTGCTAATTTTGAAAGTGTGTTGTGCCTAAATGCCAGCTCTTAGCGGTTAGTGAAATATGTTACTAGTAGGGACTGCAGAACTATTCTTTTTAATAGGGTACAAACAACAAATGTAACCCAATTACGGTTGGAGAAAGGCTGCAAATTAATGCATTTTTCACAATAAGAATCTTAGTGAGAAATCTTCCTTACATAGTCTATTAAACCTGAGTATAAAGTCTAATACATACATTACACAGGTTTTGGCTAGTAAAAGTCCCTGCATATGTTTCCTTAAAACTCTAGTTTATGAACTACTATGGTCAGGCTAAAGGTAGAAATTATTTTAACTTATAAGTCCCTGAAAGTGATCACAAAAAGTTTCGGAGGTATCAAATTTATGAGATGCCAAATCCTTGTACTTTATGTTGTTGGCTACATATAAATTCCTTGGTCTCTCTATTGTAATAAATGGCATAAATAAAAGTTTTCATTACCATTTATTATATCTGTATCTATCTACCTACCTACCTACCTATCTATCTATCAAATGAAAACTTTTGCTTATGCCATTTATTACAACAGAGAGACCAAGGCACCCATTAGGTTCTTTTCACCCTTCGCCCGTCGGTACGGGGGTTTACCAATGTATAAATCACCAAAGGAATACCTTTGACATATGTGATGCACATACCCCCAGGTTGAAAAGGAATGCATACCATAGGGCAGTGATGGCGAACCTTTTTGAGACCGAGTGCCCAAACTGCGACCCCAAAAAAACGTAGTTACCCCAAAGTGCCGGCGACGTCGGCACGAAGCAGGGAAGTGATGTCAGGAAGTGGGGCTGCACAACAATTAATACGAGGGATGTAACGGCCGCTTAGCTCATCCCACTGCCATATTTCCACTACACAGTGACCATATAGTGGTAGATAGCAGTGTACACAGGTGCTCAGCAGACAGGTGACTGAATAATACCACAACACCACATATCACCGCCACAAAGTGATGGAATAATACCGCCACACAATGACCTCATATCACCACCACATAGTAACTGAATAATACCGCTACTCCACTACTGAATATAAACCATTACACTTTGCACACATATAAGAGATTACAGTTCAGGCAGTTTTAGTGACTCACAGGTGACGTTTTATTTGGACACCAATATCTTAGAATCCCCGCTTTTCCAGCAACTCCTTACTTCTAGGTATATAAGTCCCCTAAGTTAGGTAGGTGTATAGATTTATGTCCCCACAGGCAGAACACAGAGCCCCCCACAGGCGGAACACAGAGCCCCCCACAGGCGGACCACCGAGCCCCCCACAGGCGGAACACAGAGCCCCCCCACAGGCGGAACACAGAGCCCCCCACAGGCAGAATACAGCTCCCCACAGGCAGAATACAGCTCCCCACATGCTGTATACAGCTCCCCACATGCTGTATACAGCTCTCCCGGGCAGAATACAGGTCCCCACATGCTGTATACAGCTCTCCCTGGCAGAATACAGGTCCCCACATGCTGTATACAGCTCTCCCTGGCAGAATACAGGTCCCCACATGCTGTATACAGCTCCCATGTAAACACACGCACACCCATGAACACTCACACATATACACCATCGTACACACTCATGTATACACATATATACACACACACAAAATGCACCTGATCACCAGGCACATCTCAGGATCGTGTTGCCAAACAGCAGGTCACAGAGGAGGAAGGGAGGGAGACAGAACAGCAGCAGCTCCGTCTCCTGAGCTCCTGCACACTGCTGTGCCAAGAGCGCACCTCCCCCCTCCTCTCTGACCCGACATCTTCACTGAGCTCCGCTGAGACTTTTTAAGTGCTCAGTCAGAGGAGCTGTGTACAGTAGTCGGGCTGCGCTGCAGGAGCGCCAATTACTGCCCTGTATAACAGTGTCCCTCTGAACTGGGGGAGTGCAGCACTTACATTGCTAGACTGCGGCTGTTGGAGGCTTTACCTCATCAACAGCCGTCCTGTGTGTGCGGGCTCTTAAGACTGCTGTGTGATGCCGATCATTTGAAACAGTGCCGCGCCTCCTGCATCCCGCCCGTGAATAGAAAGGGGAGGGATCATGGGGCGGGATGAAGAAGGCACAGCACAATTAAGGGAGCAGCGGAGAAATGCCCATGTTGCTGCATAATGACGGCGAGTGGGGAGCCAGTGCGTGTGTCAGCAGGGAGGCCTCAGAGTGCCACCTCTGCCAGAGGGTCTACTTGTTTTCCCTGTATGGCTCTACAGAGAGTAGCAAACAAAGGCCAATCTTACACTGTCCTGACACCCATGAGGGAATGGTGGTCTTTAAAATGGTTTACCAGATACATTGAGAGATTTACAAACTATGGGACAGGTTCACCTGCATACTTTCAACAGCGCTCTGGCCCGGCTCCCATTAACTTTCACTTTCCCCAGCGTGTAAGGCCCCGAAAGAAGTGACATATCACTTCTTTTTACGGGCGCGCCCGGGAATACGTCATTTAAAAATACCCTTAGGGTATGTTCACACGGCTCATTATCTCGCGTAATTGCGTGTGTAGTTCGCCGCATTTTGCGCATGATACGCTGAAAAATGCGCAGCAATTACGGTAATTCATCGAGACCTATGAATTACGTGTCGTATGCGCAGGGGGGTGGGGGGGGGGGAGAATGAACATGTCAATTGTTAGCGGCGATTACGGTCCGCTGAAAATGCATGTCAATGGAGCCGGCACCCAGCCAGCCCCCCTGCTTTGGAATTACGCGTGTGCTTCCAAAACACACGGCGTATTGTGGCACGTAGTCTACGCGCCGCAATAAGCCGTGTGAACATACCCTTATAGTGCAGATTTACTGTGTGTCAGACCTGGAAGTAGAGAGTACAAAAAGATACAATGGGGAAAAAAAAGGATTTTTTTTAAATGAACTGAAAAGGAAGTTTTTGAGAATATTAAAATTGTTTTTCTTATAAGTATAATTCTCCATAATTAGTGGCAACAACCGTGTTAGACAGCCCAAAGGAGCGTTCCCATCTCAGACATTTATAGCATAGCTATAGATAGGTTTGGGTCTCAGCTTTGGGACCTCCATGTATCTTGAAGACAAGCCCTGAACGTATCCCTGCAGAACAGAAAGAAGGTCCCGCTTGCATGGAACTCTCGGTTTATTTCATTGGGGGTACTAAGTACTACCGAGCAATACCGCTTGGCTGTACTTGGAATTCCCATAGAACAGAATGAAGAGTATCGCGCAAGTGCGACTTTTTCTTTCTGTTCTGCATGGAGACTTTCAAGTCTTGTTTTCATGATACATGGAGGAAGAACCATTTAAAAAATATATTCATTTGCTGTAGGTCCAACTTTTAGGGTATGTTCACACTGGGTAATTTCGGCACGCATTTCGCCGCGTATTTGCTCTCTAATATGGGCGAGATGCGCACCGAAATTACGGTAATCCATAGTTCTCAAAGAGAACTATGGATTACGCCTTCTCTCCCCGACTGTACAATACGTTCGCGAGATCCTGAAGCACATGATGTACTGCGGCGCATATTTTACGCGCTGTGGTACATCGTGTGAACATACCCTTACTATGAAAAACTGGATACATATATGAATGAATGTGATCTTCACTTTGTCACATGTTCTAAACTTTTCCGTTTATTAGAAAGGATTCTACATAGATTTCATAAAACTGCATATCTTGTAGTGGATAAAAGAAATATCTTTACTGCTTTTCAATCTAAAAATATTCAGAATTAATCAACCACAAACTAAACTATTCGGTTCTCCACATTTCAGAACTTAAGTGGCCTCTGCATTCCGGAATATTGTGTTCCAACAACTCATGACATATAATTGAACTATGTCCAGCCATAAGGACTTACTCACCAGTGATAAACGGCTGAAGTTCTGGACAGACTGGTGAACTCTGCTGCGTGATATGAAAGCTGCATATTATTTTTCCAGGAAAGCTGTGCACCAAATTAAGAATGTTTTTCTGCAAAAACAGAAACGAAAATCATTAGTTATGGAATGAGATAAAGTGCAAACGAGTGCTAATTTTATGTCATTTTTAGATATGGGATCCAACTTAAAATGGCTGCAAGTAGCTTAGGTTAGAACCATTGCACAAAAAGATGCTTTAAAATTTGAGAACCTATAAGAATATATTAGAATATTCTAAAAGGAGTGAATTTAACAATATCTCTTTGAAATCTAATTTAAAGGGAACCTGTGACAGTGATCATGCTATTTTATCTGCAGGCAGCACATTATAGAGCAGAAGGAGGTGAGCAGATACAAAGGGGCTTATGTATGAAAAATGTCAGCAGTAAGACTGTCTTTGTTCCCCATAGTAACCAATCAGAGCTCAGCTTTAATTTCATAGAGGGCTCTGGACAAAGAAAAGCTGAGCTCTGATTGGTTGCTATAGGCAACAAATCCAGTCTTACTGCTAGACAGCTTTCATACGTAAGGGATGACGTAGGAGAACTTCAAATGTAACTCATTTATTGTGCTGGGTTAAGGAGTCCAGTGGGTGGTGTTATCAGTAATTGACAGCCTGTCTGGTAGGAGTACACATACAGACATAGCTGTCAATCACTGATAAGACCACCCACTGGACGCCTAACCCAGGATAGGCAGTAAATGAAATGGAAAAAAAAATGACGACTTCTATTGAATCTTTCTAAACAGTTACTGTATATATAGAGCAGCGCCTTTTGCTCTATAACATGCTGCCTGAAGTTCAGATAGCAAGTCCAATGTGACAGGTTCCCTTTGAACATGTAAGCGTTACAGCAACTCAAGTTTATTTGTAGTGTGATACAAATGTACATGACTTTCTAATAAACTACTTGTATTGTTGAAGCTCAGTTTTAAAAATCTCTGCTTGCAGTTATTCAATAGCAAATTTCTGATAGAAGGCCAACATAGATGATGTGGAACATCTGCGTCACCAATAGATTTGATATAGGACTAAAACATGGAGCAAAGGCAATGGGATTCTGTACCAGTAACCTCCACAAGGAGGTACAGATTTTGCCACCATAAATTTCCAAGTTGTTACCTCTGGAATAGTCTCTATTAGAAATAATGCAGAAGTCATGTAGGGTAAGTAACAACAAAATATGGCACCAAGGCAGTAGAAAGAAATTGTGTTTGGACAGGCAGTTCTTGCACAATGGTCGACAGGCAGGAAGTTGGATTATATGAAGATTTCAACGGGGAATCAGATGTGGAATCTGTGTAAAATACCTCACTAAAATCCGTCACGTGAACATTTCCTTATACATTCTATGTATTACCCACCCTACAATTTTAAAAACTGTTTAAACCCTTAGACGATGCGGCGTCTAAATCAATGAGAAAAGGTGCCGTGCACCGATCCTCACTCCAATCGGAGTCCCTGCGGTGCATTAAGTTGTATAAATAATCACACCCCCTAGTGGGGAAGTGCCTTAGGGGGACTGAAAGGTAAAAAAAAAAATGAAAAAAAGTTTTAAAGTATAAACATTTTTTAAAAATATAGTATATTCTATGGTACGACAAATGACACTGTTAGAAAGTACAACTTGTCCCGCAAAATAAAAGCACTCATATGTCTATGTAGGTGGAAAAATAAAAACGTTATGGCTTTTGGAAGGCGAGGAGGAGAAAAATGAAGTTTTTCTTTGGAAGGATTAAAGGGATGTTCTCACAAAGCAAAGTAAACTGCACGGGTCACTTCTCAGCTAGCTGCAAACTGACCATGCATAAGAAGGAGGAGAACGGTGCATGCGGCCTTCCTCATTTTATTCTATGGAAGTTCCAAATATAGCCAAGTGTGTGCGCTTTGCTATATACAGGAGCTCCCATAGAAGTAAACGAAGAGGGCAGCCACATGCACTGCCCTTATCATTCTCATGCACGGTTGGTTCGCAGCTAGCTGAGAGGTGACCTGTGCAGTACACTTTGCTTCATGCAAACACCCCTTTAAGTATATTTATAAAATAATTTATATCAACAAAGGACTTTTCCCAATAATTAAAATCTAAATTTACACAAAAAGGCAGCCAACGGGTGGTATATTTAAGAAAATACACCAATGTACGGCATAAGGAAGGAAAAAAATGAAATCACAGCTGGAATGTGGAAAAAGTGTTTATATTGACAAAAATGTAATTATTCTCTATTTGCAAAGCGCCACCATTTTCTGCTGTACAGTATGGACTCATTTATGTACGTGTTTGTTTTAACTGCAGATAGTTGTGTCAAATGTAATGTGGTCTGCAAAAAAATCGCTGAATTTAAGCACACTGCACTTAATTTACCTTTCTGAGTACTGTTTGGAAGGGAGCATTTGCATTTTGAACGCATTAATGCTGTTGATTTCCTCTTGTGTGCAGCTGTGAAGGTGGCAGAGGCGAAACCATTTCCACTCAAATTGAATGTAGGCAACAAATGAGCTGCAGAAAACAGTTTGTAGGCTTTTGTTCACACCATTTATTCCAGACATAGCTTCTCCCTATCCCACTGGGCAGTACTTACACTCACAATAAAGCAAGCAGCCGGGCTGTGCTATAGTCGATAATAGACACTGGCAGGCCATTGTTTACCAACTCAAATGCAGTGCTCTAAATATGGAAAATAAATGGCTGACTTGGAAATGATGTTTCATGTGATTTCACATTCTTCCCTTAGAAATTGAGTTATTTGTTGAAGTCTTAAATAAAACAAATATGGGGCAAAAATAGTTGTGGCAACCTTAAAAGTGTTCAGTAACACAAAGATTTTTAAGCAATGGTGCAGTACAGAATATGACATCCAAATTAAATATGGGTTCCCTCTTATTTTAAAGGGGTTTTGCCACGAAGTAAAATTGACGTGGGAAGTTTGTAAACTAAATAATAAACATTTTCACCATTCATCATTATTAAAAATTCTGCATCGTTTTTTGTTTTAGCTGCTCCTTTAGTGATCCATTGTTTACAGCTTGTCTCCAGGGGATACGACCAGGGCTGAGAGCGCCTCAGTCCTGGTCCACATGCTCAGAAATCAAACCCCCTCTCAGGCAGCTACTGAGTGTTTCAAACCCCAGGTGCTGTCAATTCCCACTCCTGTCCTCTGTACTCCTTAGTCAAACAGTGCAAATAAATTAAAAAAAAAAGAAACCTCAATCAGGTATGTGCATTGATATGGAGAAATAAAAGCCACAAGTTTGGTTCCTGCAGGGATTTGAACTGAGGACCCTTGTGCCCGGAGGCAAAAGTTTTACCTCTGAGCTACAATGTGGCTACTTACAGTTCTACACATAAAAAGACCTTTCTTTGACTAAAGAGAGTAATGGCCTGGTGATGTCATCCTGCAGGGTCACATGATATGCAATTCAAACAAATCACACACGCCCCCTTCTGAGCACACAGAGCTGAAGAGCTGGATTCAGGAGGTATGAAATGAGATCGTGGCAAAACCTCTTTAAGTGAATGACTTATGGAGCACATTTACTAATATGATCTAAGGTTGAATTCACATGGCGTATACACCTGCTGAGGGAAGATATGCGCTAGCCAGTGTGTACTTCCCAGAGCACTCCTTCCCAGCCCCCATTCACCTCCAATTTCGCCATATCCCTTCTTTTGCTGGGTGAGCAGTATGCGTCAGGAATACGCAGTAAAGTCATAGCACTCAGATTTTACCATAATTGTGGGCCGTACTTCAGGCACATTGCAGCACAATTACATCCCTAAGTATGGCCCGCAATAACGCCATGTGAACATACCCTAATACTTACTGTAAATTTAGACTAGACAGCCTAAAAATACCCCACATTTATATAGTGGCTCATGTTCCGAAACAGAAAAAAAACCCTGAGGGTGCTTTCACACGGCGCATTTTTTGGATGCGTTTTTTTGTGCAAGAAGGCACAACAATTAATGCTATACATTGTTGCACAAAAAAACGCATCCAAAAAAACCACATCAAAAACGCACCAAAACCACACCGTGTGAGAGCACCCTGAGGGGTTTATATCGGCTCACCCTTTCCACAGAGTTGAATTCACTGCACGGAGTGCAGAAGCATGACTGACAATGATACAAATCCACTTGTTTTAGATTTGTATCAGTGGCTCATGTTGTATGATAAATTTGGAGCATGTTTAGATCATTTTGTCTAACTTGACTCCACTTATTAGTTGGCTTAGTTTGTGCCAATTGCTCCAAAATTATGTTGCACACCTTCTTTCCACAAAGCCACGTCAACTTTGCTAAGTATGTTGCAAAAGTGTCTAAAAGATAATAAATGTAGAGTAAGACCTATATGCCGAATTCTGGCAGTTTCCATAGCACGTGTCTCATTGTTCTTTATATAGTAAAGGTATAAACTGAAAAAAACATGGCCACTAATCTATTTGCTTCAACAAATTCTGATGCCATGTCATATATATTCATATAGTCTACTGATCTGTCACTTTGAGTAGCCTGTGGAATATCCCACATACGCTTACTAATTCTGTAGCCATAATAAACAGATACAGCCATTAAAAGATATTGCCCAGTGGAGAAAATATAGTTTTTAAATATCTCTCAAAAAGGTCGGCACTTTTGTGATATAAGTTTTTTTTTAAAAAAATTAGTGAGTTTGCCGGCAATTCTATATCAGCTAGTTGATGGCAGGATGCTCAGTAGTTATGTCTGAACACTCAGAAAACAGCCCTGTGTCAAGCCCAGGAGATCAGTAGACACTGACTAAAGTATGCTTAAGATGAGAAAGCATTATGGGAAAGGGGCTGAGACGCCCACAGCGCCCTCTGTTGGATGTAACAAATCCTCAATTTGCTTTTGACCCACCGAGTCTTGAGAAAGCAAAAAGGATTTTTTAGCCAAGCCAGTATCTCTCATCTGCAGACAACAGGATTTTTGTCCCTCTTCAGTGCAGAGCAGAGCGATACTGGCTGGCTGTGTGGGAGGCATTGAGCTTGTGATATGCAGATGCTAAGTAGAGGGCAAAAAGGCAAAACAAACTCTACAAGCCATTCGTTTGGTGCTCTCCTTAAGGAGAGATCTTCCCTTCCTAAGATGAGAAAGGACAGCAAATAAAAAAGCACTCTTTGTAATAAAAAAGGTAGGAGGACCCATTACAAAATTTGTATGTGAAACTAAAAGTACCCTAAAAATAACTGGTAACACATAAAAATATAATGAATTTCTGATGGGTAGGAGGTGGTGGGTCAAGGGTACATATATTTTTGCAATATTTAAATTTCATAAACTGCAGAACCAGTAACTACCAGCAACACTTAGAGTTTATAAAATTCATTGGAAGAATCTACAGCTGAACAAGGGACCGATTGCAAGCCATCTAGGTCTTCTTCTCGGTTACTAGTATTAATAAGATGCCTAAGGGTAATTCGTATACTTAGTTGATCAGCCCCCTTTTTAAAACTGCACATGAAGTAAAAAAAAGCCCAAAAGTTATGTGTGTATGTACATGTGCAAGTACACACACGGATCACATTATTATGACCACCAGACAATTCCAGTGTTACCGCAATGTGCAGAATGGATAGCAGCTAGACAGGTTGGAAATTACTCAGTAAATTCACAGGTGTCTGGAGCCATAGTTTATATATATATTATTGACATTTTCTGTAAATTAGCTAAATGAAACCATCTCTTAACTTTAGAATACACAAATCCAACTGTTCGATGTGTCAGTACTTTTTGCGCAACTTGCTTTTTGAAAAATCTCTAACAAGGAGCCGAATGGCAAAATTCACAACGGATGTTTGATCCCTGAATCACCCAATACATTTAGGGGATCAAATTAAATTGGGATTTAAAAAGTCCTCCTCATCATGCTGTTCACATTTTGACATCATCAGACCAAAACAACACCTTAGTTCAACAGTTCCTCACTATCCAGGCTTCAAGCAGGATGCTCCCAGACATAAGTGGCCACTGAGCTTAGAGTGTCATCAGCTGGTTGCAACAGAGAGACTGGAAGAGTCACAGAAAGGCAATGAAGTGGACGTCCTTTGACTACATCACACACTGATGACCACTTCATTGTAATCAATACCCTGTGGAACTATATAATTAATGCCAAACAACTTCAGGCTAGCTGGCAAGGGTACCTGACCTGGCTTATGCATAGCACTCTCCTGGATGTCCCCAGCATTGTTGGCAGACATAATTTCTACTAAGAGTGAATTGACTTTCATCACTGAACAGAACTGAGGACCACTGGCCCCTCGTCCAGTGTAGATGCTCCATGGCCCATGCAAGACAATGCGTGTGCCTGGTGGTGTGGTCAGGTCATTCTAGCACACAGACCATGTTGATGTAAACAGTTATAAATGGTCTGATATGACACTTGGTTGGCTCTCACAGCCTTAAACATGCCTGGAGTTGTGTGGCAGCCATCATCCGGTTCCGCATGGCATTGTTTACAATGAAGAGGTCATCAGTGTGTGATGTAGCCAAAGGAAGCCCACTTCATTGCCTTCTCCCAGTCTCTTTGCATCTCTGTTGCAATTTGTTGATGACACTCTAAGCTCAGTGGCCACTACCGTCTGAGAGCACCCTACTTGAAGCCTCACAATGGTACACAATACGTTGATCAATTTTAAGGTGCGGTCTTGGTCTCAGGATGTCAAAATGTGAACAGCATGATGAGGAGGACTGTTTAAATCCCAGTTCAAATTGATTCTCTAAATTTATTGGGTGATTCAGGGACCAAATACCTGTTGTGAATTTTGCTATTAAGTTCCTTGCTAGGGATCACCAACAAATTTCAAGAAATTTCATGTTCATCCTGAAATTTCAACCAAAGGCCGAATATCCCTAACTTTTTGTGAGTAGTGTATATATTTTATATAAAAAATCCTAAAACATCTACAAGTCTTAGGTTTTTGCTATTGATACCTTTTACTTATGTTGTAATATCTTAAAGGGGTTGTTTGAGAAACCCCGAAAAATAAGAACATATAGTGCAGTAATACTAAAGATAAGCTGTAACTATCCATCACAATCCAGTGTGTGAACTACTGCCAAATACTGTTATATCACATAGTATTGCAATGTTGGATCTTTCTCCTCACTGGGCTAGAGGGCGGAGCTACAGTTGCTAGGCACGCTGTGTGAATAATACATTTCCTACAACAGCCACTTCTCTCCAGCTGAGCTGTAGATTCTATATACTATATCCACACCAAATATACATGTGTACAGCCCTCGGTCTCCCTTCTACTCTGCAGAGCCATCCCTCTGACTGACACATGCACATGCCCAGTGATGTCAGTCAGCCAGGAAGTATCTCAGTCTGTCCTACTTCCTGTAGGACAGGTTTCTGCAGAGGAAGTAGCCCAGCGGCCATTTTGTTCTTTTATAATGATTATCCCTTAGACAAAACGAGCAGACTTTTCTAATTAAAGATATTTAGGAATTTTTCCATTAAGACATGTAGTTTATCTATTTAGTTGTCTTCTATTCCTGGAGAACCCCTTTAAAGTATGGAAATGCATTGCATAATATAATTAAATAAATGAAGATTCCAATTCCACTTAAGGTCTGATTTGCTGACAGATGGAGGGCCCAGATATCCAGCACTAAGAATATTTTTGCTTTTCTAGTGCTTTGGCTTTGTACTGTAGATCACAGAGGTATATTTATTCATGTATTGTGAAGAGATCTAAATAACTGCTGTCTATATTGGTTTTTTGTTGCTTTGCGTTGGCAAAAGTTCATTTCTTTTTCTAAGAAAAAATGAGAAAGGCATTCATAATTATTCTGCTATTTGTAAGGTTACATATCATGGTGTGCCAACTTGTATGGCAAGGAAACAAAGGCACATCGTTATTTTAATTTATATGCAGGGAAAACCACATTTTAGGATTTCCTACATACAAGCATAAAAGAGGCAGGTTTAGCCCCCCTCAAAGGACCAATTGATCAGCCGAGTGAAAGACATTCGGGAGATGGAATACCTCACGGCTCTATTAGATGACAGGATAGATAAATTCGAAATTATCTGGAAACCGTGGGACTACTATATAATCTCCACTGGCCCCTAATGGCAGCATAGTAAAGTGGGCCCTGACCAGGCATCTCTTCTCTCAGCTCTCTACCTCCAACATCCCCTAGTAGAATTCCCTCTTGTAGTCTGTACTTGTTTGTGTATATGTCTCAATGTTTTTCTTGATGTTTGTTTTACCCATTATATACGGGTCACTTGTTAAATATGTTGAGAACGCCGGTTTGATTGACACCTATGATATGTACCATTCTCCACAGCTAATCTATAGGCATTTGTTCTGTCTATATGATTATTTCCTCTGTAAATCTGTATGCATTACTGCAACGCAGAGACATCCATCTAGGTACAGTGGTATGTCGATCTTATGTTACATACTTGTTTTCCACTCTAGGATAGCACTATAACTAATGCATAGATTATTTAGAGGAAAATGAAAAGGATTAACAGTAATAACCTGGCCTAGAGCACCGGGGATGTCTTTGTTGGGCTTCTCATGGGCCTAGAACACCGGAGGTGATACCATTAACTACTTCGCTCTCTTCATTTAAAAAAAAAAAAAAAAAAGCCCTTTATTAATATGGACCACAAGAGATCCTATCCTTGGTTCTTGGGAGCGATGGGGGGCTTGTCATTGTCATCCATGGTGTTCTGGAGCGGTAGAGGCACCACAGGCATATGAAACGTACTCGAGCTGACTCACCCTCCCTGTACGAGTTATTGCTTCTCTCCCCCCCCTTATCCTATTTCCTGCCCCCCTTATCCTTCTGTTTTGTATGCTCGTACAGATCCTTTTTGACAGCATCGAGATCATGATATCTATTAGCCTCCGTTTGGTTTTCTGTAAAGAAATGCATATTCTTGTGTCCAGACTGGAAAGTACCGTTTATTCTTATTGCACCATGCTATATTTTACCAACCATCACATTGTATTCGATTGTTAACATAATCTTGTATGTCATACTGTCCATGTCATTTATCTTTAAAATCCTTTAATAAAAATTACAGTTAAAAAAAAAAAAAAAAAAAAAAAAAGAGGCAGGTTTAAAATTCAGCACTGGGGCTTAGAGATTAGCTCTGTTGTGCTTCTCTTGTCCACTGGCTGTTACTTGTACTGCTCTTAAATTCTGTTCATGTAGCTATACTTTCCTAATCTCATACAACCGCTTTGGGCACCTGACATGAACAACAAGGTGCTCCCATTCAAGAACAATATCTAGGTCTCTTGTTTTTCAACAAACTGTTTTCGGTAGTGGACAGGGGGAAACAGGGTTGCTCTGGCCAGTCTGCAGTTATGAATACTCATATGCACTGAATTTTCCACAACCTTTCTATCATGGCCAGCACTGACTTTTTTAATGCAATGTGTATTGAAGTAGTTCTTCTATAGGACTAGTCTAAATAGACTAACCTTTAACTCTCAACAAGTATCAATGACCCTGTCACAGTTTCACCTATTGGAACATACCAAAATACGTGCGGTTTTGGATATAATCTGACCCAGTCATCTAGCTATCACAATTTGGCCCTATTAAAAGTCTTTCAAATCCTTACACTTGCCTAATTTTAATATTTCCAACACATCAACTTCAGGAACGGACTGTTCACTGAACATACCCCAACCCTTAAACAGATCCCCTGGACACAAGACAATCATAAGCGTCATGTTTGAAGCCAACACTGCAGGAAGATATAGATAAAGGGAATGAGCTTGTGAAGTCATTTTGGGTAGGTATACATCGGGGTAATAACAATAATAAAATTCTACTAGGGGTCTGCTATAAGCCCCAAAATATAACAGAACCCATGGAAGATGTACTCCCCAGACAAATAGACGAGGCAGCTAATCATAATGAGGTTGTTATTATGGGCGACTAACTACCTAGACATAAATTGGGAAACCAAAACCTGTGGCTCTCATAAAGGAAACAGGTTTTTGTCAATAATTAAAGATAATTACCTTTTCCAAACGGTGCAGGAGCCTACTAGAGGAAAGGCCCTTCTAGACTTAATATTCACTAATAGACCTGACAGAGTAACAAAGGTTCAGGTTGTGGGGCACCTATGAAATAGTGACCACAATACAATATTTTTTCATCTATCCTTCATAGAGTATTTTGTCAAGGAGCCACAAAAACACTGAATTTCAGGAAGGTTATTTTTAATCTTCTTAGAGAGGCCCAAAACCGCTTTGACTGAGACAAGGTCTTCAAAAATAACAGAAGAGATAATACATTTCATTAATGACCTTACACATGGATTGCACAGTAGAATATTAATCTTTGTAGATGATTCTAAACTGTGTAAAGTAATCAACACAATAGACTATAATGTTTCATTACAAATAGATCTGGATAAGTTGGAGGTCTAGGCACAGAAGTGGCAGACGAGGTTTAACACAGATAAATGCAAGGTTATGCACATGGGAAAGAAAAATCCATTCCATGATTACTTGTTAAACAGAAAAATGCTAGGAAAAAAGTGACATGGAGAAGAATTTGGGAATCCTGGTGGACAAACTTAATTGGAGCAGCCCGTGTCAGGCAGCAGCAGCCAAGGCAAACCGGATCATCGAGTGTAGTAAAAGGGGCATAAATGTACATGATGAGAATATACAAGTCACTGGTTAGACCACACATTGAATATTGTATACAGTTTTGGGCACCAGTTCACAGGAAAGTCATTGTAGAGCTTGAACAGGTTCAAAGGTGGGCAACAAAAATAATAAAAGGACTGGGTGGACTACAATACCCAGACAGATTAGCAAGTTTAGGGTTATTTAGTTTAGAGAAAAGA
Organism: Phyllomedusa bahiana; assembly: GCA_025379985.1. Classification (NCBI taxonomy): domain Eukaryota; kingdom Metazoa; phylum Chordata; class Amphibia; order Anura; family Hylidae; genus Phyllomedusa; species Phyllomedusa bahiana. The sequence continues at coordinate 19,190 of JAODAL010015912.1, forward strand.
GGACTTTGTGGGGACATAATAAATATGTATAAATATATTAAAGGTCAATATAAAGATCTCTCCCGAGATCTATTTATACCCAGGACTGTAATGAGAACAAGGGGGCATCCTCTACACCAAAGAGGAAAGAACATTTTTGCATAAACATAGAAAGGGATTTTTTACTGTAAGAGCAGTGAGACTGTGGAACTCTCTGCCAGAGGAACGTGTGCTGGTGAATTCACTAACAGAATTCAAAAAGGGTCTGGATGCATTTCTAGAGTGCAGAAAGTTATAGTGACTAGGATTCTTAAGAAGGGTTGTTGATCCAGGGATTTATTCTGATTGCCAGATTTGAGTTGGGAATTTTTTCCCTAAAATGAGGATAATTGACTTCTATCTCATGGGGGTTTTTGCCTTCCACTGGATCAACTCTGTAATGGACACGTGTCTTTTTTTCGGCCTTACAGACTATGTAACATTGCACTGACTACTTACTACAACTGGTAGGGGCTCATGATGGTTATTCTTAAATATACTAACATTATTCTTAGTCTGCACACAGTGAAGATTTATTGCCCTTGTTTGCTTATCACCCCCTTTACCTGTGCTCTACTGACCTAAGGTGCCTTTTATAGGAACCAATGATTGGAAATTAAGGTTTGTAAAAGCTGTTGCAAACAGCAGGAATTACCCTGCATTTCATCCTCTCCTACATATTAGATCTCTTGTGAGACGGTTGTTATGCAACCACATAAAAAAACTTTCAAGGCAGTGCAACTAACAAGATAACACCCTTGAATTCCTTAGAGAGGATTGGGTAATTGCTAGCTTCTTATAAAGCCTGGGTTAGGTAACCTGTAGCAGATTATTGTGCTTGTCCTGAGAGATTGTTCTGTCTCGAAAGTTTGTCTAGTAATCTGCTAAGTGTTTGCATTCAGCACTAGAGTCTAGGTTATTTCTAGTCCAGCATAGCCTTGCTTTGTGAGAGTTTGCTGTAATCCTCAAGAATCTCGGTGTTTATATAGTTTTTAGCTGTGATCTGCGTATGGAGTCTCTGGGTCCTAGAACTGCAGCCTAGGGATATCTCTAAGGTTAGTTTTAGGTATAGAATAGGTTCAGAGGTGTATTGATGTCATGTATAGATTCAAGCTAGGATTCAGGATCAGTTATAATTTATTAATGTTTTGTGTCCAGATTGAACTAGCTTGGGGTATTGCCAACAATAACGTTCCTGCTATCATCTGCCTTGCTGTCTGCCCATTTAATTATCTAATGGAGAATCCAACTTTTTTTTTTGTTGCTAAACATCTTTTACATTTATTTTATATGACTGCTGGTTGACTACCATATTTAGCTGTGTTCTGATCTTGAGTCCACCAGCGTAGTTTCAGTTGAAACCATACGTTTGCATACACTATATAAAAGCGCAAATATATATGTTTTTTCTCACTATCTGACATGAAATCAGAATAAACCTGCTTTGTTTTAGGTCAATTAGGATTACCAGAATTATTTATATTTGTAAAATATCAGAATAATGAGAGAACAGATAATTTTTTAGGCATTTTTATGACTTTCTGCAAAGTAAAAAGTTTACATATATTATATCAGTATTTGGTAGCATTGCCCTTCAACTGTATCACTTGGGTCAAATGTTTTGGATATCCTTCTACAAGCTTCTCATAATAGTTGGTAGGAATTATGGCCCATTCTTCCTGACGGAACTGGTGTAACAGCCATATTTGTAGGTTGCCTTGTTCACACCTGCCACTCCAAAAACATTGACTTGGTTATCCTTAAGCCACCTTGTAACCAGTTTGGTAGTATGCTTAGAGTCACTGTCCATTTGGAAGACCCATTTCCGCCCAAGCTTTAACTTCCTGGCTGTTGTCTTGAGATGTTGCTTCAGTATTGCCACATAATCTTCTTTCCTCATCTATTCTGTGAAGTGCACCAGTCCCTCCTGCAGCAAAACAACCCCACAACATGATGCTGCTACACCCGTGTTTCACAGTTGAGCAGGAGTTCTTAGGCTTCCAAGGTTCTCCCTTTTTCCTCCACATATAATGAGGGTCCTTATGGCCAAACAGTTCAATTTTAGTTTCATCAGACCACAGGACATGTCTCCAAAAATGTAGGTCTCTATTCATGTGTGCATTTGCAAACATTAATCTGGCTTTTATTTGTTTCTTTTGGAGTAATGGCTTTTGCTTTTGTTCTTGGGTTGATATACACGTCAGACCAATGCACGTTCATCTGAGACATAGATCCTGTTTCCTTCCTGAGTGGTATGATGGCTGGACATTCCCATCTTGTTTGTACTTGTGTATAATTATTTGTACAGATGAACGAGGCACCTTCGGGTATCTGGCAATTGCACCCAAGGATGTTCCAGACTTGTGCAAGTCTACAATTCTCTTCCTTATATCTTGGCCGATTTCTTTAGACTTCCACATGATGTTACATCCACAGGTGTGTCTCTAATTAACAGATGTTGCCAATAAACCAGAAGCTTCCAAAGACATGACCTCATCATATGGACGGTCCCAAATTGTTTAAAGACATAGTAATCCTAGTGTATGTAAACTTTTGACTTTGCAGAAATTAATAAAAATGACTGCAAAATATTCTCTCTCTTATTATTCTGGCATTTGGCAAATAAATAATTTTGGTTCCTAATTGACCTAAAACGGGGAAGGTTTGTTCTAATTTCATGTCAGATAGTGAGAAAGACATGGTCTTTTTATATAGTGTATGTAAACTTCTGGTTTCAACTGTATGTTTCCCATAAACATATAAGGGGATTCTTTACTGTAAGATCAGTGAACTGTGGAACTTTCTGCCAGAGGAAGTTGTCAAGGGGAACTCACTAAAAACTATCATAAAAGTCTAGATGCATTTCTGAAGTGTAATTTAACATGTTATGATTTTCTCAAGAAATTCTTACTCTGATTGCAAGATTTCGAATCAGGAAAGGAATTTCCCCTAAAACGAGGACCACTGGTATGTATCTCATTTGTGTTTTTTGTGCCTTTCTCTGGATCAACACAATAGGTTAATGGAGGCATGGAGTCTTAATGTGCTGCCAACAAATAAGGCATGTCAATGAAAGGAGGTGGGTGTGAACGAACAATCGCAAGAACAACTGGGCCGCTGAGAAGGAGATCAATACAATCTGGGTAGTCACACGAGCAAGTAATCACACAGGGAAAGCTATGAAGTGGTATTTGTAACCATCTGCCTGAACAAGTCTGCAGGACAGTGAACTGAAGAATTGACCTTGGCTAAGCTCAGCTGCCTTCACTTGCCATTTCTGCACGTAATAAAAAATGAATAATTTATCAAAACAAACAACCACAGACGTTCTTAACGGATCAGAAACATATGAAACATCTGTCATTAGGCTGGCTTACACACGGTTTCTGATGCTCCTTTTGAAATGCTATGTGGTCTGGCATCCAGCTGTATCATTTTTGGTAAAGGTGTGAGCTATTTTTTAAATATAGAATTAAACATTACTAGACAAATGGGACATTAGTTATTTAAAATCGCAAATACATGGTCGAATAGTAAGGGCGTCATCAATTGGATGTAAGCCAGGATGGAGAATTACATGTAATTGTACTGGTACCCTATACAAGCCTTGTCTATGTGTGATTGTAATACTAGCAATCACCCCCTCTCATGGATAGTAGGCGTGTGAGTGGTTGTTCATCAGTATTTTTGCATTTGTACACTCTCTCCTGTATGGTAGTGCAGCTTTTCTGAATACTTGTGTGAACTGGTTTGTATCCAACGTGCTATGTAGTAATAAGCAATTGCACCGCTTCCAGATAGGTTTCTGATTGTTCATCTGTATTCTGCACCTGTGGAAATTCTCCCATATACTATTAGGGCTTTTATGGTCTCCTACTAGGAATGTTTTTGTCCTGCCATTGTGTTGTCAGTATGGTCATGTTTCTGAGATTCGAAATAAAATATAAATACAGCACTGTCACACTTTTCTCAGCCTAGGGAAATACTAATGTTCTGTGGCTTACTTTTAATAATTGAGCATAATAAATTTACCTACAACAGAAGCAGTGCTTCACTGTCATGCTTAATACAAGCAGAGGAGCCATACAACCACCATACTAGCTGTAGAACCCCTATTTTTCAAGCTATGTCACAAATTATGAGTTCATATAAAAAGTAAATCTTCCAGGATAAATTTCCTAAAACCACCATCACTGGTGCAATCCATTCTGTACTAACTTTTTCTCAATCTCACAGAACATCATCTGATTTGATACAGATACAAAATCTATGCCTGGAGCCATAACAGGGCACTACGCAGACGCCTTGAACTTTACATGCAATGATTTGCCCCCACTACCTCTCATTTAAAAAGTATTCATTCAGACCTGGTCTCTAACCTGAGCTAGTTAACCTTGTGTGACAGCAGCTTAGGTACATCTATTATGCTTAAACTGGGCATTCACAATTGCAGGTGTATACCAACTACATAGCAGAGTCACAATATTCTGACCACTTCCTAATTTTGATGTCAGCAACGTGTAGGTTGTGAAGAATGTCGTGTTGTGAGCTGGGTTGGTGGGTATATATAAGTTGTAGGGTAGGCTGTCTGCACACATACACTGCTCACAAACAGTTAGAGATATTTGGCTTTTGGTTGAAGTTTTAGGATGAACATAACATTTCTTGAATTTTTTTTAAATGAACTAAATGAAATCATCTCAACTTTAGAATGCACATGTCCAACTGTTCGAGGTTTCGGTACTTTTGGCACAGCTTGCTGATCTCTAACAAGAAGCAAAATTCACAACAGGTGTTTGATCCTTGAATCACCCAATAAATTATGGGGATCAATTTGAACTGGGATTTAAACAATCCTCCTCATCATGGTGTTCACATTTTGACATCATGAGATCAAGACGATACCTTACAATTGATCAACAGTAGCTCGCCATTGCAAGGCTTCAAGCAGGATGCTCTCAGACAGAAGTGGCCACTGAGCTTACTGTAGAGTGTCACAGAATGTCATCAGCAGGTTGCAAAAGAGATACAGAGACTGAAAGAGTCACAGAAAGGCAAAGAAGTGGACGTCCTTTGGCTTCATCAAACATTGATGACTGCTTCATTGTAAACAATGCCCTGCAGAACCAGATGATGAATGCCACATAACTCCAGGCATGTTTAAGGGAGGTCAGAGGCAACCAAGTGTCACGTCAGACCATTTATAACAGTTTACATCAGCATGATCTAGACCAGCATGCGTGCTAGACAAACTGACCACACCACCAGGCACAAGCATCAACATCTTGCATGGGCCAGAGAGCATCTATGCTAGACGAGGGACCAGTGGTCCTCAGTGCTGTTCAGTGATAAAAGTCTATTCACGCCGAGTAGAAATGACGGCCGCCAATGATGCTGGAGATTACGAATGGTCTGACGTGACACTTGGTTGCCTTTCACCTACCTTAAATGTGCCTGGAGTTGTGACATTCAATATCCGGTTCCGCAGGGCATTGCGTGATGGAGCCAAAAGATGTCCACTTCTTTGCCTTTCGTTGACTTTTCCAGTCTCTCAGTATCTCTGTTGCAACCTGCTGATGACACTCTGTATGAATCTAAGCTCAGTGACAACTTCTGTCTGACCACATCCTGCTTGAAGCGTCACAATGGTGAGCTACAGTTGATCAATTGTAAACTGTTGACTTGGTCTTATTCACCTGTTGTGAATTTTGCCATTAAGCTCCTTGCTCGAGATCAGCAAGTTATGCAAAAAGTACTGAAAGTATTTTCAACAAATTTTAGTTTCATCCTGAGATTTCAACCAAAAGCCAAATATGCGTAACTTTTGTGTGTAGTGTATACCCCTCAATGCTGTTATGGATCAAAGGAGCAATTTATCAAATGATTTAGGATTTCTCTTGTTCAGGAACTCTCTTTCAAAGTCTGAGAACCAGGCCAGTTTTACGGTCTTGTCAGACAGTGGGTGGTTCTATAGTAGTGATTAGCATATTTAGCTTCTCTGTAACTAGCTTAGACATTACAAAGAGCAGTACAGGACAGCTAATCTTCAGTAACCAAAAGCTACAATATGCTCTGAGGAGTGAAAACAATTGCTTATCTGTAAACAAAAGCAAATCTTGTTAGAGATAATGAGTCTGCACAGAGTAAGCTCTTTTGACCCATGGTGACATTACTCCCTGCTCTTATCTAATAGAGTTATGGCCAGGTAACCATAGAAACCTGTGTACAGATAAAATATGTCTCATCTCCCGAGTAAAGTAAAATCAAAAGACCAATGTATTTAAAGGGGTTTTGCCACGAAGTAAAACCGACATGGGAAGTTAGTAAATTAAATAATAAACATTTTCACCATTCATGATTATTAAAGATTCTAGACCGTTTTTGTCTTAGCTGCTCCTTTAGTGATCCATTGTTTACAGCTCCTCTCCAGGGGATACGACCAGGGCTGAGAGCTTCTCAGTCCTGGTCGCACATGCTCAGACATCACCTTTCCTCTCAGGCAGCTACTGAGTGTTCAAACCCCAGGTGCTGTCATTCTACTCCTGTTCTCTGTACTCCTCAGTAATTAGTCAAGCAGTGCAAATAAATAAAAAAAAGAAACCTCATTCAGGTATTATGTGCATTGATAAAAAGGCAAAAGTTTTACCTCTGAGCAACAATGTAGCTACTTACAGTTCTATACATAAACAGACCTTTCTTTGACTAGAGAGCGGAAAGGCCTGGTGATGGCATCCTGCTGAGTCACATGATATGCAATTCAAATTCTGAGCACACAGAGCTGCAGAGATGGATGCAGGAGGTATGAAATGAGATTGTGGCAAAACCCCTTTAACAAACGTCTCAATTACTTCTTGCTACATGTTGAAAACCCCTTTAAAGGAACAGGCAAATTTTCCTTTCTGCAAACAGCTTATCCGAATTCCCTAAAGTTGCAAGGCTGTGTATTACAGTAGATCCAAAACCTCCCCAGTGATGAAGAAATAGGAATATAATCAAAAAAATTATTCTGATTGGATATTATAGCTGTGTATTACAGCCCTATTCGTGCTGTTAAAATCATACACGCACAATTAGCTCCAACAAGATCCCTCCGCCTTTGAGCTCCATTTAGGTTACTCGTCAGGGACAAGTTAAGAGATTATAATGTTAAGAACAATTCTAGACGGCCCATGTAGTCTACAACTGTCAGGGAGTAGTAGCTTTCTATTTTACTTGCAAGGCTATGTCTACACAGCACGTGATTTTCAGTGGACTCAGTATTTTGAATCTTAAAACATGTTGCATATTCCACCGGACTCCTGTTCATTCAATTTAGGTGCCGACGGCAAATCCAAAAACCGACCGCGGCTTTTTGCACAAATCTACGCCAAAACCCACGGTCTAGGAATGTTAAAATGCCATCAGATTTTGGATGCAGTTGTAACATTGCTGTGTAGACACGGCCTTAGGGTGCTTTCACACAGTGTGGGTTTGTGGCTTTTTTTGGTGAGTTTTTTCACTTGCAGTACTGGACAACAATTAAACTGCCTTTATTACCAGCAAGCAATTTTCAGTTATCTTAATTGTTTGAAAAGGTGTTACAAGTGAGTTATCAATTATTGTGTTTGAAGTCTTGTGAATTCTAAACAAAGTAATTGATTACTCACTTTTAACACCTTTTCAAACAGTTTAGATAACTGAAAGAAGCTTGCTGGTAATAAAGGTAGTTTAATTGCTAAGCAGAACTGATGTGAAAAACACACCAAAACTGCCATAAAACCGCACCATGTAAAAGCACTAGGGTGTTGTGTTTTGGTCAGAGGTGAAGATAATTTAGCTAGCAGTGTCGTGTACAGGTCTATGAATGCTGGCATGTAACCTGCAGGCTGCCATCTGTCTGTAAATTAAAAGTCAGTCTGTAAATAAAGGAGCCTTATGACCCACATCCATCATAAATACAAAAAAGTGTTTTTTTAAGCTGCAGGAGCTCGTAAAGCTTATTGATGTAATTATTATTTTAAAATTTACACTAGTGGGTAGACTGCAGTGTTCACAGAAAATACTGACTCTAATGTCAGGACAACAAAAAGCAAGGGCAACATGTTACAGGCTATACCAAATAGCTGGATTAGCTTCAGAGCAATGTTTAATAATGGTAATGATTTATAGAGTATAATATCTGATTTACTGTTAGGTCAATTTTTGCAGCCTTGGAAGTAGGTTAATATAAATTCTTATAGTTCAATAAATGAAGTCATTTTAAAATGTTTTATGTTCACACTAGCATAATGACTTCCATTTATAACCAAAAACTATGACAGATCCATTGTACAATGAATCCAAAAACAGTGGCCTCTTGGCTATGAACCCCTTAGCACTGAAAATGTGTTTTTTTGTTTCATTACAAATTACACACCATGTGCTGTTGTGGAATCTGTGTAACTCCTTTATCTAGCTGGTTGTACTGTTCCTCCTAACAGGACTCTCAGTGCTCTCACTCGCCATTATCTGAGTGCTACAGAGAGTGATTTGCCATGTACAGCCGAAGGGTATGTTCACACGGCTTAATTGCGAGACGTACAATTACGGTGGGTGTTTGGGAGCTCGCGCGGGGTGGCGGCATCCCGCCGGCCCAAAGACTGTCATTACACGCGGCGCCGTGAATAAATGACGTCAATTATCTCCCCGCTCGTACAATACGATCGCTCTCTATGAGAACTGTGGATTACCGTAATGACTGGGGCGCATTTCGCTAGTGCAGTACGCTATCAATACGTGGCGAAATGCGTCCCAAAATAAGCCGTGTGACCATACCCTAAGTGTGGAAAGAGAGGAAAGCATACAAATTAACAGGAAGAACAGATCACATTGGTTGTACCATAACAAGGAGAGCACACAAAGCAGATTGCAAAGGAAGAAGGGCGAAGTCAGATAGGACGTGTTTGCTGTGAATACTGTGCTTTTTCTGAACTCTCAAACTTTCCAGCGAGGAATCACACTCCTCAGCAGCAATGTGTCAGCACAAAGGGAAAGAATTCCCTCACGAGTTGTAGAAAGTGAAAGCAGTAAATCAATGATGCTGTGCAGATACATGAATGCTGGTGAGGGCAGCAGCAACCTAGACATACAGACATCACAGCCGGAACTCCTGTAAGGAGTACATCCACACAGAGAGTCTAAAAGTGGGAGAAGGTGGAAAACTTCCGTATGGCAAAAAAAAATTCCTATTCAGAAAGTCTCCATAGGATTGACTCCGAATGGCAAGGATAATGATGCGATATTCATGCTGTCAAGAGTGAAGAAAACCCAGAAAGGAGCTCTGAATGCAAATATGAAACAAGGCTGTATAATACACCAACAATCAGACAAATCCGACGCTAGGGTGATAATCTGCTTTTAGTTAGAGCGTTGGCAGCTGTAAAACAAAATGACTGTCTAATAGACAGCAGTCCTTTCTTTTCTCTTAGGCAGAGATGGGATGAGCTCAGATACACATCAGTGCTCTTTTAAGTGCTCCTGCATCTGCACTAGAGAAGATGACTCTCAGAGGACGATGTCAGACATGCTCTGCTATTCATTTACCCTCCTATGGTTTACATACACTGGTGGAGCTGTACATGTGAACCTTTTACTTTAGAGGCCCATGATCTCAATGCCTTCGTTAATAGCCATTGTAAGGAATAGATGCTCCTGGAATATTTCTCCAGGAGTATCCGTCAATTGTATCTGCTGTCATGTTCTCGCTCTGTCTCGGATAGTCTTTCCAAAATTGAACTTCCCTGTTTCTGCCGTCATTTTTTTTTCCTTCCTAGACACTATGCCAAATGTCTTGGGGGTCTAAGGAAGGCTTTCATGACTGCCATATTATTACTCCTATGAGACTCTGCCTCTGGTGGGGTGTAATAGACGACTAGTAACAGTATGCCATTTTGCAATACATTTGTAATGCAGTATAGTTTACACAAACTAATGACTAAATGAGCAAATGCCCATCCAGTGATCCAGCTCTGACATAACTTTTATTTCTTTTCTTTTTTATTTAAACGTTTAATATTGTAGAATAGGATTAAAAAGGAAAAAAATAGATCTGCAAAATACGGTCTCAAAAATATTGCATATCAAAAAAAACACTGCTCTTATTACAGGGAACTAATATCAAAAATATTTTATTCACATACAAACAATATGTGACCACCCCCTGAGGAAGCAAACGCGAAATGCGCGTTGGGGCGCGGACTGTTATTCCCCTATGCTAGGATCTCCTCTTCTTGTGAGGTACATTTGTATTCTCATAAGTGGCAACTCGCTATGGGTCATATTTATACATAGGTACTATTTATACCATTCAGATAATTGACTTATACTAGATGTTTTTTGATCTATAGACATTGTGTGTGGAGTATTTTATATGAATTTAGACCTGTATATACTGTGCATAGTGTGGATTAACATATGTCTGCAGTTATCTGGATCCCTTGATATGCCTTTTTATGGTGATAATTCCTTTTAATCATGTTATCAATAAAGTTATATTTGTAATTTTGAACTATACACTCTCTTTTTTTTCATTATTTTGTTATTCAATATGTGACCACTGTAGTTTTGTTTTTTATACAATTGGGTTTTTTTTTGTTTTGTTTTGTTTTTTTTAAATATACATTACTTCTGGGTTTATTGCTCAGACAGCATGGCACTGAGGATTGCTTGATGGTCGTCTTCCAGGCCAACTAAGGGCCTTGAAGAGGTAAGGGTTTCCAGCATGACCTTGATAAGTGTGAAGAAAACTAGAAACTCTCCAGTGCAGAAAAAGATTTATCCCTTATCCTTTTGTATATTGCTCATCATTGCTCCGTATATCTAGTCTAATCAAAGACTTTTCCAGGAACATTGATTTTAACAACCATACCCGTTTCTGAAAGAAGTGTCCCTTTAAATAAACATTTCCCCTCTATGGGCCACATGTAAGAAAACCGTCTAGGACTAAAACTCACCTTGTTGCCCATGGCAACCAATCAGAGCGCCCCTTTCATTTCACATAGTGCTCTGGAAAAATGAAAGGGGCACTCTGCTTGGTTGCTATGGGCAACAAAGAGAGTTTTAAACCTAGACAGTTTTCATATATGTGGCCCTATGTGTGGAGTGGGGGTACAGCTCTAATACACTATTGCAAGTTATTTAATGGAGGTACATTGGACTTAAAATCTTAAAGAGGTTTTCTAAATAAAATGATAAAATCAATGAATGAATTAAAGGGGTTGTCTCACTACAAGGATTGCTTTTTATGTTAAAGATCTTGCAAAAACAAGTCACTTTGCAATATATGTCCATTAACAGTATCCTACCTATTCCTAGATATCCCCTCTTGTATGGGCTGCCTCAGCTCCTCAGGTTGCTATAGCTACAGATCTGTTTGATCTCTCCTGATAGGCTGCTAGCACTGGTTGCTATAGCTACAGACCTGGCTTCTAGTGGGAGTGGAAGCCCCTGCATTCTAAATGAAACCAAGAAAATAGAACTGAGGTAAGAGGAATCAATGCAGTGAGACAAACCCTTTAAAGTTAATTTATGCTGTGCGTCAGGGTGAGAACCACAAATTGAAGAGGCGCAGATCCTGGGGAGCACTGGGGACCGGGAGGTATGTACTCATTTTTCCCTATTTTTCCTTCTTTGGCCTCATTTATCATTTTATTGATGTGGTCAATCCCTTTAACAAATCAGCTCATGTCTCCCCAACACGTTTTACTGCAAAAACCAGTCTCATACATATACATACAGAACTGTAAAGGGTGCTTATCAATCAAATGAATTTGAATAATCTTATTGGCTGGTAACTTGTTCAAGCACAAACTTCATGCCAACAAACATGGCTAGTGCCCAGAATTATATTGGCACTATGTACCTACTGTGTCACTACTGCCATTTCACTATTTTCATGGTTTGTGCATGAGTAGCATTTTACTTGTGTGCTTCTCAATTGTAAAGTGCATGTTGAATATACTGACCCTATATAAATAAAAATTTACATGATTATGAGAATAGAATGGAGACAAATGAGAAATTACCAGCTGTTACTGTTTTGGGAATAAGACATCATATTATCTCTGACACACAGCACTCACAATTGCATGTTATGGTTATTTTACCTAGTCCTCATTGTATACTATCTCTCAGGAAGCTTTAACTGCATTTTTTTTTCCTTCTTCATCGATTATAAAATGTGCTAGGAGGTTTATCAATAGAAATTACCTTGAATAGTAACTCGCTGGTGTTCTTGGCACAATAATAGAGCTTTACACTCCCCATTTGGAAGCCTTTGCCTGTTGTCTCCAGAGTCTTGTGAAGGTCAGCAACATGTAAGAGTATTGAAAACAAGGGATTGATTCCTACTCCACCAGCTATTAAGACCAGATCCACAGGAGAGTCAGATGCTTGAGGATCAAAGAAGAACTCTCCCCCCACTCGCAGATCTACTTCTGAGCCAAGAGAACACTGTGATACAGAATAAAAGCCATAATAATGAATACAAAATTGAGCAAAGGAACAATAACACCACAAACACAAATCAACATAAAGAGTAGAGTACCGCATCATGGATACAATAAATGAGAAAATATTCCGCATTTTGTATATGCTCACATCATTAAATAAGATAAAAGTGAGAGCTGTGCTCAATATGTGCTCTCATCTGATTACACTGATCAATAAAAGCCATAAGGAAAAAAAAAAAAAAAAATCCCCAATTGTGTATTAACCGAATGCACAAAGAATAAACACTTATACAGGCCAAGAGAAATGAATGTGGCACATGCAGTTGACAGAATTCTACTTTATACAATGAGTAATAATTATTATTCTGGTTTTCTTTTTTTCCTACTGATCACTGCTTCACATAGAAAAGGCAAGATCAATTCCAGGGATGCACAATCTGTACCCTGTTATATGAAAAATAGCATGGCAGAAGTAAACGCTTGGCAAGGCTGTTCTTTGGCATGGCCATGCTGGTTCCATGCTATTCGGAGCCTTGCTACTATGCATTCTGCCTGCTCCATCACACAAAACAAGGATGTTTATTAATCTGCATGACTGAATATCTTGTGAAAGAAGCCAAACGCCATACACAGAAGAATGGTCTTCATCTAAAAAAATAAAATAAATAAATCTGAAAATATATGACGTCTCTAACAATTCAGTGATTTGTGACATTCTAACATTGGTGTCTTTTTGTACATAGTTTAATTATCTATGTGCTGTAAGCATAAAAAGGACAAGACAATGAAATGTACGATTTATTGTATTAAGAAACCCTTCAGAAAAATTTATTTTTAGTCTCTTTTTACACCTTCTCTGATGTTCTCCGTATTGAAAATACAGACATGGCAAACACATGATGATAGGTCTCACATCTGTACATAATGGTACATGCAATTTGAAGGGAATCTGGTACCAGGTAACTACCTAATATATGAAAGACGGTATGCCATCTTTTATGGGAACTTGGCAGAGCCAGATCTGGTGAATGAAGTCCATTGGGCAATGCTAGTATTGCATGGTGGTTTCTGCCAGTGTTGGACTTGGGTGCCTGGGGACCAACAGTGAAGTTGATTCTCGGGGCCCATTCTACAGCTACTGAACATGACTGCACATGCCTCTAGCTTTCTGCCTATCCCTAAAAAGCAACCCCAGGCCGGCCATTCTCAGGGGCCTACCATGCCCAGATGCCCACCAGGAGTTTTCCCAGGGTCCCCTGTGGATCAGTCTGAGCCTGGTTTCTGACAAACACTAAGGGCGACATATTTAAATTTTGGCGCCCATTATTGCAGGCATTAGTAGTGTAGAATGCACCAGAATGTATGAACCAGTTCTACTGTGGGTCATAGATTTGGTGCATTCTAGTTCCACTACAACAACTCAGGCAAACCCTTTTGAACTCCGTTTGGCTGTTCCAGCAGTTATGCGCCTAATTTTGCCGTCCTCCAGTCATAAATGTGTAGACTCACACGGTTGTGGTGAGACACACCTCCAGTACGCCCCCACATCCTAGGCGCATTACAAAGTGGCACGGACGCCTCATTTTGGAGTGATCCTGCTGATACATCTAGAGAACAGGGCTGCCAGTTTTTGGGCTGAAAGGACACCAGAATACTGGTGCAGCCTCATATGTACATGTCGTCTGAAATGTGTCCTAGACTACACCTTGTTATTTGCTCCAAAAAGGAGTTTGTTGGTAAAAAAAAAATCCATGTTTAAATACAGGCATTCTGAGTCAATACAGAAGGATTTTATTAGCTTCATCAACTATTCAGAGTGAAAAGTGGAGAGTGTATTTTTCCCTGGAGGACCCAGCATTACCAAGTATTATAAACACAGCCATTGATTTTAATAAAACTGTGCAATGCTTTTCTCCTATGGTAGAGCGGCAACATGGCGCAGGCTCAGAAGCTGGTGCTCTTCCATATGTGGCAGTTGCCGGTTATGTTATACAGCTAAGGGTATGTTCACATGGCGTATTGCGGTGCGTACTGTGTACAACAACCTTACTGATGACACCAGCTACTTGTAAGGCAGAAAAAAAAACAAAAAAAAAACACAATTCCCTTTCCTCTACTCCTCCGTTCCATCACTGGGTCTCTCTGGTCTACTTTTAAAGGGAATGTGTCTTAAGAAAAATGACTTCTTATTTAACTCATTTTTTTTTTTTGTTAAACACATTTTTAAAGAATTTTTGATTAATTTTTAACATTGTGAATACCAACATTTTTTTAAAAATCCTAAATTCCTGCATTTTTCACTTTGACCACTAAACCACATTAATAGTCTGACACTAAAGAAAGCTTATCAGCAGTCTCCTCATTGTCAGCACAGGCAAGATTACATTGAAAGGTGACACCAATGTGTATAGAAAACACAGGATTCACCAGTCACAATAGGAGATTTCACAGCTCCCCCTCTCCTCCTCCCTGCACACTGACTACTTCCCAGGCCACAGAGCATTCCTAGAAAACTCCCCTATAGTAGTCAATGGGTCTGCTCCTGTTCACAGAAGAAAATGATATGTATTAGTATTTTTTTTTAAATAGTGCAAAAAAACCCCCAAAAACATTGGCAATAGATTCCATTAACCTTCCCTTCTCTTCCATATGGGATTGCAGTGGTCACATACCTCTTCTTACATCACCTTTTCGATAGTTCATTTCCCGAATGTTTTTTGGGATCAAACTGTTCTAGAAAAATTTGGGAAAAAACTCAAACCCGAACATTTCCTGTTCTTTTGGGAGTAAAGTTGTAGTTCTACACCCCTTTTTCCCCCATTTTAAATTTTTAAAGGGGCTTTCCGGGAACTTTTGGGGCCCATCCAAAAAGGTGGAGCACAGAAAAAGGGTAAAAAAAACCCCAACGCCGGGGGTTTAGGGCTCTCGCAACGTTTAAAAATCACATGACCAGTTATATATATTTTCACTGTATTCCCTTTTGTGAATCCATTTTTAGCTCACCTCTGTAATTTACAAACGGCTCTTGTTAGATAAAATTTTCCCTCTCCATATACATCAATAGTTTTGGGAGTTTTATATTGCGGGTGCTTTTTTCCCACCCCCCAGAAGCTGTTTTTTTGGGAACATTTGCACCTTTACATTAAACCCCAACAAACATATTTCCCCCATAGATACAGAGTGCTCGGGTTTTAAATCATACTCATTCCCAAAAATTCTTTTTAGGGTTTATTTAAATTTTGGGAACACAAACCCCTCCAAATCTCCAATGTTTCCCAAAAGGGCCCTTTTGGCCCCCTCAGAATGCAGGGGCCCCGGTAGCCCGCAAACCCCGTACCCCTATACTACCCCTCTTGCAACTTCCCCAAACCTTTCAGTTTGCCATTAAAGGGAAGAAATATTTAGCCTCTCAATTTTTTATTTTCTGGGGACTCTTGGGGCCAATTTTCTTTACTAATTGTTTCCCCACCATTTACTGGGTTTTGGGAGGGAAAATTTCCCGCCCTTTTCCTTTACCCGTATAGATCTAAAAAATAACCAAATTTCTCCCTTTAATGGGGGTTTCCCAAATTTGAATTTTTAATTGAACTTTTGAACCGAACTCACCCGGTTTTAAGGGTTTTAAAAAAAAACTAGAATTTTTTTTTACTGTTTCCCCCTCAAACATACCCCTTCCCATCATGATGCAAAAAGTGGGGGGCTTTTGGGAAAAAAACCCCTGCCATCAATCCCGTGGAAATGCAAAGGGGGGAAACCCCTGGTCGAAATAAAGGAAAAGGGAAAGGTTTAAGCCAAAAAAAACGGGGGAAAAAGTTTTTTTTGTTTTTTTTTTTTTAAAAAATACTGAAAGTTTTAAAATTTGGCAACAGCAGATTACTATTTAATTTTGGGTTTGGAAAAAAACTTCCGTTTTTAAAAAAAAAAACCAAGTAAAATTGGGATAATATGAATTCTACAAAAAGGGGGTTTAATTGTATAAAAGTTGTTTAAAATACTAATAATTTGTTTTGGGGGAAAAAGAAAAAGGGTTTTTTTTAGAAAAAAGAAAGTTTGTAGTATAATTTGTAACCCATTTAAAAAAATGAAATTTTTAAGCAAACACCCCAACATTTATAAATAAACTTGGCTAGAAAACTTACGAGGTGCTTGACCCTTATGTTTACAGCTGGACTCTACTGACCCGTGAATGTGTGAGGACGGCACAAAAAATTTTCACTAAAAAGCAAAGCCCCTTTTTCTTAAAAAAAACATTTCCTGTGTTCATAAAGAAAAATAAAAATTTGGGTTTGTCCAAACTACTCCACAAAAAGAATTTAAACACCAAACCCGTAAAAAACATCACTCTAGGGCACTTCATTTTCAAATTTGTGAGCTTTCCCGGGTCAAATACAAAAGTAATACACTTCATTTTTATTCTCTCAAAAAACTCCCGCATGGCGTCCTTGTGTTTTAAAATAGCATTCCTTTTAAATGAGGGGCACTCCCTTTTCTCAGTCTTTATTTACAAATTTCCCGGGAAACCAAGTCTTACCCACACGTAAAAACCCCTTTCTTAAAAAAAATCTCAACCCTACAAAACACAGCTCACACTCACCCCATTCTTTTAAACCCCACTCTCATATATTTGGGTTTGGGTTTGGGAGGATAGGGGCTTAAACAAGTAGAAAAATGTGTTTAGACTCTTTAAAAATTTCAAAAAGTTCTTGCCAAGTAACATTTCCATAATGCTTTGTTTTTGATTGTCAATGTGCAGAGTAAAGTCAAAGGGTCTTCAATGAGGTTCAAAATTCTGAGATTTATGTCAATATTATCAAATCTTCCATCTCACATATTAGAGCACCCACTGCAACCCATAATATTATATTCAATTGCCAAAAGTTGTTTGATCAGTGTCAAAGGACTCCAACTTTAGATAAAAAATTTATCTTCTTTATTAAATATACAGTAAAAAAACTTTAGGATATCAAGAATCACCCTACTTTGAGAATGGGCTCCGAAGCCTCTCTGTTTTGAACAGAGAGGTGATCGAAACTTCAGATTTCAACACGAGCATTCCGATCACTTCTCAGTTCAAAATGGAGAGGTTTTGGGTCCGTTCTTGAAATGGATGGGACTCACACCTATGACATTACCTATCAATATGCCATCAATATTTGTGGTGTAAAAATTCCCTTTAAGTCTCTCCTATGGCTAGTGACTGCAATTTAGCTGTATGGTTGTTAAAGGGGTTGTCCGCTATTTGCTTTTCCTTATTAACCCCTTAAGGACCCAGCCTGTTTTGGCCTTCTTGACCCAGCCCTATTTTTGAAATCTGACATGTGTCCATTTATGTGAGAATAACTTTTTGACACTTTTACCTATCCATGTGATTCAGAGATTGTTTTCTCGTGACAACATTTGCTTTAATTAGTAAGAAATTTTTATCCATACAATCCTTGTTTGTTTGTGAAAAATTCAAAATTTCATGAAAATTTGAAAAATTTGCGATTTTGAAGTTGCAAAATTTCTGCATGCAAGACAGAAATTATTCACCACAAAATAGTTTATAAACTAGCATCTAACCATAAGTTCCAACCACCAATAGTGGCATCATTTTTAAATGTCTTTTTTTTTTTTACGACATTAGGGGGCTTAGAAATTTAGTAGTCATTTCCTTTCTCACAATTTCAAAAATTTGCAGAATATAACAATTTTTTAGTTACCAACTCTCCAGTTCTGACCGTGCTTTTGAGGGGCCTGCATGTTAGATATCCCCCATAAATAATGCCATCTAAAAGATAAACTAGACGCCCTTAACGTATTACAACACTTATTTAGGAAGTTTGATAACCATTTAGATAATTTCACAGAAATTAAAGCAAAAGTGGAATGTGAAATTTCAAAATTTCACTTTTTTTTTTGGCAAATTTTCAATATATCCATATTGACTGGAAATACGGTAAATGTGACTAGTAAATGCAACTTAATATCAATTCCCCCAGGTCTGCCGTTTTTTTAGAGATATCCCATATTTGGGCCCTAGTCAGTATTGGATCAACCATAAGCCCCAGAATAGGAGGAATCACCTACCGGACTCTGAGGTCTCCTTTTCATACATTTATTTAGGCGCCAATTCAGGTTTGGGGACACCCTACAGGTGCTAAAACTTAATAAACACCCCTAAATAGACCACATATTGGAAACTACACCCCTTAAGAATATATCCAGGGGTGGCATTGATATATAGCACCCCACAGGTGATCACCTACATTTTTTTTTAGCATAAAGCTGTGAAAAGTAAAAAAAAATTTTTCCAATAACTCTGCAATTTTAGCTTAAAATGGGGTTTTCACATATATACAAGGAATCCCCCTGGAAAAAAGAACCGTAAAACTTTGTTAAGAAATTAATTTCTTAAGTTCGGGCAATACCCTACATGGGTTGGGTGTAACTGCTGTGTGGGCGCAATGGCAGGGGGCATATAAGGGAGGGAAGCTATTTGGGCTATTGAACGCAGAGTTTTTGGTTGGGGCCATGTCGCATTTGCAAAAGCCCCCAAAGTAGGCAGAACAGGCGAAACATTCCAGAAAGTCGCGCACTATTTTGATTCAACACCATCAGTGAACACATCTAGGGGGTGTACTGTGCATGTTGGATGCAACAGTTGTTTTCTCATAGTTTTTTTTTAGCATGGGCCAATGAAAATGGGGTGAAAAAACGCAGTTCAGAGTCATTGTTTTTTTTGAGTTTCAATTTTACAGCATTCCGCCGTGCAGTGTAAATGATGTGATAAACTTTAACTATGGGGGTCGGTACATTACAATGATATTAGATTTTAAATAGTTTTTTCTGTTTTATTATTACTTTACACAGTAGAAATAACGTCTATAAAAATTGCATTTTTATGTTGTCCTATTTCTAACAGCCATAAGCTTTTTATTTTTGCTGTGTGCAGAGCTGTGTAAGGGCTTTGTTTTTTTTTTCGGGATGATTGAAAAGTTTTTATTGGTACCACCGGGGGGGGGCGGGCCCCCCCATTATGTGGTGCATATGAGCTATGTTCCACTTTTTATTAAGATTTTTGTGAAGATGTTTTGAACAAAATACTGCAATCTTGGTTATGTTTTTTATTTTTTATTTTTATAGCGGTCACACTGTAACGGTATATATGACATGGTAGCTTTACCACTCAGAACTCATCCGGGTCTATACATTACACCAACCCGATAACCCAATTTGTATATTTTTTTTATGTTTTACCGCTTTTAATTACAATAAAAACACTTTTATTCAAACAGGAAATATAACACGTATTTTTGCATCACCATAGTTTTTGAGAGCCCATAACTTTTTACATTTTTCCTCTGTGCTTGGAGCTTGTGTAGGTACTTGTTTTTTGCGAGATGAGTTACGTTTTTATAGTATCATTTTGAGGGGACAAGGGCCTTTCTTTGATTGCTTTTAAAAAAACCAGTTTTTTGGGAGGGCAGGGTAAGAAAATACTGCAATCCTAGTAGTGGTTTTGTGTATATTTTTGATTTTTAACAGTGCTTCACGTGCAGATATTCCGTGATTAAGTTAGCATTACTCTTTGGGTCGGCTACGATATGGCGATACCCTATTTATATAGTTTTTTTTTTTTATGTAGAAGGCACTTTAAAAAAAAGGATAAGTGGTTTTTTTAGTGGTAATAACATATTTATGTATCATCGCTATCTTCTGAGAGCTATACATTATTTTTATTTTTCCGTTAACGAAGCTGTATAAGGACTGTTTTTTGTTTTGCGGGATGAACTGACATATTTAATTGGTACAACTTTGGCTGTTTCTATTCATGATGTTTTTGATCCTTTTTTATTCCATTTTATGTGCTGGGCGGGAAGAACAATTAATCTTAATTTCTTGTGATTGTTTTTTGTTTTTGTTTTTTTTTTACGGCGTTCCACCGTACGGGTATTAACAATAGACATATTTATAGGGCGAGGTCATTACGCAAGCGGGCGATACCAAAATAAGGCGTATTTATTTATTTTTGGATCTTTTTTGGGGCGATTGCCGTTAGGTAATAGTGGGAAAAGTGAGGCGGTGTACGTATTTTTATTTTTATTTTTTTTTCCCGTGTTTGTGTTTTACTTGTTTTGTTTTTTCCATTTTTTTCACACATTTTATTTTACCTTTTTCCCCCATAGGTGATTTTGAAATGAGAAATCTTTAGCTCTCTCTTTTCCAATAGGAATCATTGCATAGCGTTGTTGCTATGACTGGTTCCTATGACAACTGTCAGTCACGATGCCGGGTCCTATGCCCACAGGGACACGGCCGGGCGTCGTGACGTCACAGACAACCGGAAGAATGGCATTCTCTGGCCTTCCGTTGGGGTGTCTGTAAGGAGGCAGGAGCTACAAACACCACGATCCGCTCCGATCCTTGGCGCTACTGCCTAACCGCCGACAGACGCAGGAGGGAGCGATCTTCCCTCTGCGTCTCTCTTTAGGTTATTGCGACCCGAATGTCGCGATAATTTACGGGTTATCCCGCCCCCCCACCCAATCCCCTTCCCCGGAGCGATCCTGGGTCGGGGCCGATGGGTGCGGGATTCACTGTAATAATACAGCTGACAGCCCCGTCGCTGATCGCTTTGTTGGTGAACTCTGCTTTAGCAGTTCGCGCATCCTCAGGACGTAGAATCCATACGTCCAGGTGGCGTTAACAACCCCAAACGTCTGGACGTATGGATACGGCCCAAGGTCGTTATAGAATGTGTTTTAAAAAATAATAGGACTTTTTGACTATTTTTTGATGGTATTATAATTAATGTGTGTAATAAAATTTCTTTTTCTATAACGCTCTTTACTCAGAAATGCAGAAGTAACCTCTATATAAGAAAAGAGTCAGATGAAACCCTTTGCATGCAGTTAGTAAACGATGTTAGATGACACGTTAAAGTGTTAATTTTGGAATAGAAATAATGGGTGGAATATTATTAAAAATCATTGGGTTATACTACATTGGGTTTTCACAATGTCACAATCCTTGTGTAACTGTACTTGTATAACTGTGCACCATCTATGGTGACTGTCGATAAATGATTTAACTAATCGGTGCCTCGAAGGCTTTTTGGGCAAAATCCACAACAAGCAGTGGCATTTTCTGCAAAAAAGAAAAAAAAAAAAAAAAAAAAAAAGAAAAACACAACAACGGTAAAAAAATTTCAAATCGCAGCAAAAGAATGGTTGGTGATTAAATTGGCATGCACGTGGACAAAAAAGCCTCATTTTTTAAATGAACTGTTTTTAGGATTTGGTTTTTCAGCAAGTTTTTTGCGTCCAAGCCGTAGAGAGGCACCCTGAGCCTACACACACTTTAACACTGAACCAATCAATCAAAGAGCACCTAGGAAGCCTTTAAGGCCTCGTTCACTAACGGCTTATAGCCGGCGTAATTTGCGGGGAAGTATTTTTCGCCCCCGCAATAACTCCGGCAACTGTGCACGTGGGCCAGCACCCGACGCCGTGCCCCCATAGACTGTCATTATCTACGGGCGCGTACACGCCGTAAATAATTGACATGTCCATTTGCTCACACTTACTTTCGGTGCATTCCCCGAGCGTGGGAGGTATAAGACGGAGTCCATAGTTCCACTAATGAGAACTGAGTGTGATAAACCGTAGTTACTGGGAACGGACTGGAGCCGTACTTGCAGCGCAAACAACCGCGCAGTACTGTCTCCAATAATCTCGCCAAATAAGCCATGTGGAACTTGCCTCAATAGTCGTGGTAATTTGTTCAGTTACTTGTAGATAACAACATGTCTGAAGAAGAGGAGCAGTACTCCACCTCGAAAGCTCAACTACCAACAAATATACTCATTTATCCTCAAAAAAGAATCCCTATTACTTCCTCTTCTCTAGGTTTCCATATGAAACATGCAGTGTGTTTTTGTATTTAGGCAATTAAATTAGATATATTTTGTAGAATATATTTTTCTAATATTTCTTGCAGAATAACTTCATTTCACATATAGTGCAGGCATTATCCAAACCATATTTTAAAGTCTGTAAATAGCACTTTAATAGTTCCATTTATACCATCCATGTTTTTACATGGAAATCTGTGTATTCATCGAATCGAGGAGGACCTACGCGAGGTGCAAGGACCCCTATGCGATTTGGAACAAAAACAGCTTGGACCTTATCTTACACATGCTTGGATAGTGAGTTTGTAACCAACAGAGCCTTGACAACGTTATCAGGGCGTGAGCGAAACTATCATGTTTGATTACCTGATAAACTTATATCTTAAAACAGTAACACATCGAATTATTCGCTGTGTCTTTACAAAAAGAACCCAGGAAGATCCATCACACTCACATCAGCTACCAAGCCAAACAACTAGACAACATCATTGTGAAAAAAAGGTAAATTCCAGCTACACATGACGGGACATCCTAACAAGCCGGATTGATTCACTTTTAACATCCCAGAAAATACCCCTTCTCTCTTCCCCTTTTTAGTTCTGACCATAATGAGCAGGACACAAGGAATTTTAAATTCACTGTGATTTCCTTACAAATGGGTAAGCAGATAGGATGTGGTTTACAACAGCTTGTGGTCTGTCACTGAACTACAGACTGTCCGAACATCGTACAGAGCAATCTAGACCTTTAATACCCAGCTGTCTAGTTACTGATGCGTTCCACAACCAGAAGCATATGTTAATCCATATTTAAGGCTGTGTGTATACTGGTAAGTGATGCACTAGACTTTACCTGGGTATGAATCCAGTAAGCAGGAGGGTGTAGATTGTACTTCACAGCAAGCTCCAGAACCCCTTCTGCTTCCAGAAGCCCAGGACTTGAACAAATGGAAAAGCCTCCAACTTTAGGAACCCCAGGAATAAAGAAATCAACCCTAAAAAGAACAACAAACAGACATCAGAAATAAAAAGTACTTCAAAATAAAATTTAGTGATTACCCCTCACAGGCTCCTCAAAACTGCGGCCCCCCAGCGTGTGTTGGAGAACTACCTACTCCCCATCATGCATTTATATAATGATAACGTGGGAATGATGGGAGTTGTAGTTTCCCAGCAGCTGGAGGGCCGCAGTTTGAGGATGCCTACCCTACATATTCCATATTTTAAAAATGTTAACAGTATCCATCAGTGGTCAAATATTTTCATGGGAATTTGTCTGCGGACGACACCTATTACATTGCTAATCCCAATATCAACCGTGAACCAACTACAGTTCCCGCTTCTCTGCTAACATGGGGTATTTAAAAGAATATTAACTCAGATCAAAGAACAACTGGAGTTTCTCTAGCTACATATTTCATATTTGAAAAATGTTAACATTACGCAGCAGTGGTCCAATAAAGATGACTGGTCTTGAAGCTTAAAAAGGTAACATATCTATCATATATATATACACACACACACACACACACACATCACATGATACACACATTATATACATATATATACACTCACCGGCCACTTTATTAGGTACACCATGCTAAGTAACGGTTGGAACCCCCTTTTGCCTGCAGAACTGCCCCTCAATTCTTCGTGGCATAGATTCAACAAGGTTGTTGCAACGATGCTCAATTGGTACCGAAGGGCCCAAAATTGCCAAGAAGAATATTGCCCCCACACCAGACAAAACCAACTACCACCAGCCTGAAAACCGTTGATACTATGCAGATGGTTCCATGCTTCATGTTGTTTACGGCCAATATCTCCAGACCCTACCAACCGATTGTTGGTCCTCATCAGAAAATCGAGACTCATTCAGACCAGGCAGCAAACGTTTTAATTTCCAATCTTCTACTGTCAATTTTTCGATGAGCCTTGGGCAAATTGAGCATCAGTTTTCCAGTTCTTAGCTGAAAGGAGTTGGCACCCCTGTGTGGTCTTCCTGCTGCTTGAAGCCCATCTCCTCAAAGTGGGCCGTACTCTGTGCTTCAGAGAATGCTCTTTCTGCTACCTTGGTTGTAACGGGTGGCCTATTTGAGTCACTGTTTCCTTTCTATCAGCGTCTTGAACCAGTCTGGTGCCCAATCTCCCTTTGACCACTGGCATCAACCCAAGGCATTTTTCCGCCCACAGGACGTGCCACTCACCTGGATTTATTTTTTTCTTTTTTTCGGACCAGTTCTCTGTAAACCCAAGAGATGGTTTAGCGTGAAAATCCCAGGAGATCAGCAGTTGTCTGAAATACTCGACCAGCTCTTCTGGCACACCACAACCAAGCCACTTTCAATGCACTCAAATCACCTTTCTTATTTTCTTCCCCATACTGAAGTCTCCGGTTTGAACGTGCAGGAGATTGTCCCTTTCCAAGTCTACAAGCCTAAATGCACTGAGTTGCGCCAGTGGTGATTGGCTGATAAGGGAAATTAAGTGTTAACGATGGAGTGGAGAGGTGTACCTAATAAGTGTGGCCGTGAGTGTATGTGTGTATATATATATTTAAAATATTAAATAATATATATATATATATATATATATATATATATATATCTATATATATATATATATAAATATATATATATATATATATATATATATAATATATACACACAACACATACACACACACTATCTTTTTAAGCTTCAAGACCATTGCTCTTTATTGGACCACTATTGGAAGCATTGTTTTAAATACTCCATTTTTTTTCAGAGAGGCAGGAACTGTTGTGGGTTCACAGTTGATATTGGGGTTAGCCTCGCAATAGGTCTAATTCACAGACAAATTCACATGAAAATCTTTGTGTAACATGCAGAATTCATTGCAAGTTTCTATACATAGGGCGACATGTATGAATCCTGGCACTGACAGACCAGTTCTAAATCGCTTTAAAGCAGTGTAGAATGGGCCAGAATGTATGAACCTATTCTTCTGCAGATCATACATACAGGGCAGTGTAGAGCCAATACGACAAGTCACGCACCACCTTTATACCCTGGTCTGGTGTTTCTACGCCTACATTTTGGCGTCAAAGAATAATAAAATTGTCTATTTCTATGAATGTTTTTTGCGACGCCCCCAGAAACAAACTGCTAATCTATTGGCGCAATAAAAATTGACTTTGGTGCATTACAAAGGGACTTATCATGCCAAAGTTTGCCTTTATAACATACACCCAAAGATGTTTTCACTCATTAAAGAGGACCTGATCTTTAACTGCTATGTGAACCTAATGAAAAGAAAAACCCTTTGGAAGGGTGAGAAAAAGGAAAATCAGGCAATACCTTTAAGAGGCCGAGTATAATGGATGGCAAGCTTTTGAAAGACATGTGCCTGATGGATAGCGCTAGTACTCTTGAAAGTTTACCACCCAATATACTCGGCCTCGAAAACGTCTGATTTCTTCATTCTTCTTCCACTTTCTATGGCTAATACAGCATACCACAATACTATCCACACCCTGTGCTCAGTCTACAAACAGAACGTCCTAACAAAAAAAAAACAAAAAAAAGAACTGTCGAAAGTGCACACAACGCCCTGCAAACCCAGGAATCTACCCAACTATAAACTGTTCCTCTGTAAGCATTTCCTTGCATCTAGAAATATGGTGGCTTCTACTGAGTGAAAAACCAACTCTAATTGTACGTGGAATGCAGTAAATCTCAAGGAATCTTAAGTCCACACTTCAAGTATGATTTACACTGTTTTAAGAGTTAAACTGAATAGCAGGAAAAAACTCCCTGAAATTCCGAGCATTCCAGATAAATAAAGACACATGGACATTAGAAAGTTAAACATAACCCAGTAAAAAACGACTGGCTCTCATATTTTTTCAGCATCTTAAGGGCCAACCCCATCATTTCCGAAAACAAGGCGAAATAATTTTACATTTCTGACATACAAGGAACACCATACATGGTGTAAAAAGGAATGTCTAACAATTATTTGCAACAATACACAGTAGTAGGTTCCAAGGAGGCAGTTACCAAGGATGTTTCTACACATAGTGGGGCACGTTTATCATTGCGGTCTATAAATTAGACAGTATAAACTCATACCAGACGTCCTAAAAAGGCACCAATATGCATGTGCATCTTTTTTACTTTCATAGCATTTTTTTTTTTTTGTTAAAAAGATCAACTATTAGTTGGCTTAAAAAACGGCGCATTTTGGGGGGTAAATTTCCGGCAGGAAAGAAGTACCATGGCCACGCCTCTTTCCCCCCCCAAAGGCCCCGCAAACTTTTTAAACTGGGGATTAAAAAGGAGGGGCTAAGCCGATTTAAAAAAGGGGGGGTCTCTATAAGGATTTCTTTTTTTTTGTTTAAAAATCCTTTCAAAAAACAAGTCACTGCAATATAGCCCTTAACATGCCCTACCTTTTCCTATATTTCCCCCCTTTTTAGGGCTGCCTCACCCCCTCAGGTCGCTGCCAAACTTTCAGACCTGTTCAAAAACGGCCTTTATGATAGGTTTTAGAAACTCAAATCAACATCATAGGTATCTGAGATGCTGTTAGTTTGGGTTATTAGAGCAGTGATCTGGCCAGGACTAGCGGACATAATTCAGACAGCCAAATTTTTAATTTAAAAATGCCTTTTGTAAAAAAACCAAACGGGGTTTTTAAAACCCGGGTTTTTATTTAGAACTTTTGCAGCAGAAACTCAAACACGTTTTTAAATTTCAATGAGGGATTTTCTTTTATGAGCTAAGTTTATACCCCACATGGGTTACAGACTTTTGGTATGTAGGGGTTTTTTAAAAAAAAATTTGCAAGTAAAAAAAATTTTTTCAGTATATCTAAAATTTGGGGGAAAAATAAGGTGATGTAGCAAAAAAAAAAAAAAAAAAAGTCAAAACATTTATTTCACTAGTGTACCAAAGCCACATTTTCCATTGGGCACACTAGGCAGTTGCCCGGGGGCCCCACAAGTATGGGGCCTAAGGGTGTATGCATGCAAGGGAAACAGAAAAATACCGGGATCCCTTGGTTGGTTTGCTTTTTAACCGTTTGTATTTTTTTTAGGATGTGAAACAATAAAAACCCCATGAGGGAGGGGGGAAAGCCAAAGGCTCCCTGCTTGCCTATTAGTCTTGTAGGCTGCCGGTATCCACATATAAGTGGTGTGATAATATGAGGGTGCTTGAGGGGTGCTCGAGGTATGGCCAAGTGTGATGTCATGTATTTTGGCAGGACCCACTGCAGTGCATTGCCAAGGGCCATAATTTTTTTTAAGACAGCTCGTATTGGACAAAGGGGGGACAAAAAAAAAGGGTTTGGGCTTTTCCACGGTATTTTGTCTTTTTTTTTTAGCATGCAGGGGATGGCTTTAGTCTACGGTTTGCGAATTCAAGCCGTCTGTCTTCAAACTCACATGCTCAAGTTTTTCGGACCGCCGGCGGTGTAAAAAAACCGGGGAAAAAATTTTGGCAGTGTACGCTACACAGATTTTCTATTCAAATCATTGTAAAAGGTTGACAGTCGCAAATACGAAAACCGTCCTAAAAGTGACCCAGGTTTATTCTTTCATTTTCACATCAATGAATACAGCGGGCTTTAATATAACAAACAAATTTGCAATGTTGTTTTTGTAACCAGAACAATGATCCTAAGATTTTCATGGATTTTTTTAAAGCAGGAACAGAAGGTAACTATATATACACACACAATACATGGTAAGCTCTATAAATACTTCTCCGTGAGGTCATTGGTTTTTTTTAATTAATTGAATCTACAGACGCTCATTATATTATTACGTACTCTGGGAGACTCTGGGATTCAATTGTTCCCAAAATTAACAAGAGTAAAATGCAAGTCTGCGGTATTTCTTTTCATAGACAATATAGAACCGTGCCTAAATACTATACAGTTAGACAGATAAGTGTTCTTATTTTTATTTGCTTAATTGTTGTAAAGGGTAACCCATAATAACGATTACTGTTAATAAAGAAAGTAAATAGACATCACTCACTATGCTTGAATCAAAAAGGGCTAAACAGATAAGTGTTAATCAAGAGCTCCCTCTAGTGCAAGATGACTAGTTTAGCACCTAAAGAAAATGTTTTATTATTATACAGTAATGTTAAAAAAGAGGAAAAGTCCAAGTTGGCTCAGCCAGCATTCACACCAGGCAGAAGGTACCAATCAAAGCTTTTTACCATTCATATTAAATGCCTTGATGTTGACTTTTCCTAAATGTACTGTCTGACCACGTTCTACAACTCCTTGGCACATAAACAAGTACCACCTGTCCAAGGATCGGCAGGTCATTCTGCTGCAGGCCCTTCTGTGTCCAGGTAAATGTGAAGTCCTAAGCAATGAAACTTCGGAGATTCCAGCGCAGGATAAAATCTTAATTCTTTATTGTAGCAATACATGCAGACCAATACCATGAGTGCATACAATAGGCTCATATTGTATGCACATGGTTTGGTCTGCTGTATATGCTATCAATAAAGATTATGATTTTATCCTGCGCTGGAATCTCCGAAGTTTCTTTGCTTAGGACTTAACATTTACCTGTTCACTTGTGTGCTGCTGAAGACGGGTCAAGCTGATTCCGGAGCGCGAAGGATAGAGTCGGAGAACATGAACATGTGGGATCTCACGCATTTTTGCAAGTCAGTTTCCCTTTTTGCGGTACAGGAGGAGTTGGATATTGCTCAGCCACGGCCTGGTGATGTGGAGAGTTGGCCACCTTCAGGTCACGTCTGAATAAAGCCAGACAGCAGTTGCACTACCAGTGGAGTAAGCTTTCAGCCTGTTCAGGATTCTGTCGTTTGGAAAGATGAATATTGCAGTCACCAGCAACCCAGTAACGAGGTGAACTTATCCATACAGTGCGTGGGTCCCACGGAGGTTGAGGCGACCTTATCTGCAATTATTAGGTGCCTTGCTTGGAAATAACACCGCTAAAAGATAAGGGTGTCTCTTTTTGCCTTCTGTGTCCAGCCTGCTGACAGCCAAATACTGAGCAAAAATGTACCAGTGTGCGGACAGAGCCTAAAACAACTGCAATTGGCTCAGCACACCCATTTCTTTTAATCTTCAAGCACACACAATACAGGCAGTCCCCGACTACATCCAACCATATTAAAGGGTTTTCACTACAGAATAGCTTTCAGCAGCGGAACATAAATAAAGATGTTTCCAAATAGATTGCTTTATTTATTTTTGTGTGTTAATGAGATATAAGGAATTTTATCGGCTCTGAGTTCACTCAGGTTTCTCCAGATTACCGATCTACACCACTCTCCCTTAGCGTTCGTTTTTATGTGATAGCGGGGATAAGTCTCACACGGGGTCAAACACATCCAATATCACAGACATACTTAAAAAAAAACGTCAAAAGGCACATGGGAAATTTTTTGGAAAACTTTATGCTACTTAGAATACATAAAAAAATTTTTTTGGGGGTTCTTATTCCATTTTTATCAAAACGTTTTAAGGCCACCTGCCAATCAGCAAGGGGACCTCAATACAGGTGGGAACCTACTATAACGTTACCTCTCTTGGTGCCCGTTCAGAACTCCATATTTCAGGGAGAGAAGGTTCCAGCCACAAGTTACTTCGCATTGATTTAAAAGCCTGTGCAGGCGGATGGAGTGCAATAAAACCAAAGACGGGGCAGCCACTCCCCCATACATACATCATCAAACAGGTGGGCCACGAACGCCGGGGCCCTTTTGGGGGGCTTTTAGCGTTTTTTTCCCAAAAACAAAGGAGACTAATTACTTTTGATTACTTTAGCTCTGAAGCTTTTCTGTCATGAAACAGGGGAAATTTTTAAAATAAAGTCAAAAAATTTGCAGACCTTTTAATACAGAGCGGATTGTTTAAACCCTTGCAATAGAAAACCCACACCTGACCCCGGAAAAGGCAGGATCAAATAAAAATGTCTTGGCTCTCAAACAGCGTGGTGAGACAACCTCATTAAGAATGGAGGCTATTGTTGGGCATGACTATATGACTTATATCAGAAGATAAGGCAACTCCATTTACTTTAGCCCCAATCGCCTCTCTCTCCTACGCTCCTTTAAAGGGAACCTGTCACATAGGTTGTGCCCCCCTTGCTGAGGACAGCACAAGCTAGGTAAAACCTTGTTTCCAGCGCTGTGTCCCTTATTCTTAAGATGCTGCAGTTTTAGAGCAAAATTACCCCCAAATTTTTCATGGTAGGTGTTACTCCCCCACCAAAGGCTAGCCCCGCCCCCTGACGTTATTCACATGTTTCACCCATTTAAAGTAAGGTTTGTCAGTTAGGTGGGGGGGGCTAGCCCTCCCCCGGAGGCCGGTTTTTAAAAAAAATGACCTCTATAGGATCCCTTTGAATGACTCTTTGGGTGAAAACTGCAGATTTGAGCATTTAAAACACAAAAACTCACATCTTTCGAAAAAAGGACACAGGCGGAAAAAGCAGCTGACACGGTTGTGCGTCTTCACCAGGGGGCAAAAACTTTTTAAGGTTTCCCTTTAAAAGTGTTTTCAAACTATACACTGCAAGCCACTTGTTCAGGCCCCCCCAGACTCTTCCTCCGTATCCTTTGCGAAGCTTGTGTAGCTTTTTTTACAACATTGCCATTTGCAGTGTCTCAATTGATTGCACAATGGAGAGTTCCTACACCTGTTAATCTACATGTTTGGTGCAGCAAAACAAAAGTTACAGTGGTTTTAACCCTTTCCTGTACTACCCAAAACTAAAACAAATTGGCGGTACACATATACCTGTTCCAACTTACATACAAATTTAAGTACAAACCTATTTTCTTCATTGTCTGGGAACAGTCTGCACTATACAAAAACTAAACAAAAAAAAGAGCAAATGTTGTGTGTTCAAAAAGAGCCTCTCTTTTTGGATGCTTGAGAAATGCCCTATTTAAAGCCAAAACGCTGCATAATTTTTGTATATGATACGGGTATCAAGAATAAAAAAAAAGTGAATATGCTGCTGCCATCTGATTTTTTTGTGTATTTTTCAACGGCAAGTTGGGACTGGTTTGATTATTGTAGTCTGGTGAATTTTATCAACATATTGCCGTGCTGCGCACCGTTCCTCACTCCGATCGGGACCCACGCGGCGAGATCGCGGTGCTCTGATCGGTTTACACGCCAGCTGGAAGCCTACTGAAGGCTTCCATCGCCGCCACGTTTTCCGTTTTACTACTTCCTGCTCTTGGCAGGAAGTAGTAAAACCGCCATATTAGTATATGCACTATTAGTATATTAGTATATGCAATAATAATGCAATGCATTAGACTGTATAAATGATTGTGCCCCCTAGTGGGAAAGCACCCTAGGGGGACTCAAAGTTAAAGTAATAAAAAAAAAAAAAAGTTTTAAAGTATAAAAAAATTTAAAAATATTAAAAAGTTCACCCCCTTTTGGCATTTTACAAATAAAAAAAAACTAAAATAAAAAAAGTTACACATATTTGGTATCGCCGCGTAAGAAAAAGTACAATCTATTAAAATATAACATTTATCCCGTATGCTGAACACTGTAAATTAAAAAAAAATAAAAAAAACGGCAAAACTGTAGTTTTTTGGTCATTTCCCGTTTCCTAAAAATTGGAATAAAAGTGATCAAAAAAGTCGTATTTATTCCAAACTGGTATCAGTAAAAAGTACACTTCAGCCTGCAAAAAATGCACCTTCACTCAAGTCAGTACGCAAAAGTATAAAAAATAAAAGTTACTGGTCGCAGAAGATGGCACCGTGACAAAAATTTGAAAAATAGAAAGTGTTTGGATTTTTTTTTACAGTACCAAAACATAACAAAAACCCTACATATTTGGTATTGCTGGAATTGTATCAACCTGTAGAATACAGATAGCACATCATTTATACAGAAGATTGAACGGCGTAAAAACAAAACCCCTGCAAACATGGCGCTAGTGTGGTTTTTTTTTCACATTTTGCTCCACTTAGAATTTTTTTCATTTCCCAGTATATTCTATGGTAACATGAATAACACCATTAGTAACTACATCTTGTCCTGCAAAATAAAAGCCCTCATATGTCTATGTGGGTGAAAAAATAAAAAAAAGTTATGGCTCTGGAAAGGCAGAAAGGTAAAAACGAATGTGAAAAAAAAAAGGCTTGGTCGTTTAGGGATTAAGTAAGTCAATGACAAGGCAATATCGTGGTATCACACATACAACATCAACAAATAGAATCACACTGAAAAAAAGTATCCTTGAATGGATTTCAAAATACAATCCTGAATAAGATGAGCAAAAGCGAGACGAGGTGAATCCAACCATTTAAGCCAAATTTTGTCAAAACCTATCTTTTCAGGTATACAGGTAGTCCCCGGTTTACGAACAGGAAAGGGACTGTAGGTTTCTTCTTAAAGGGAATGTGTCATCAAAAAAATGACTTATTGTTTAACTCACATTTTTATGTTAAACACATTTTTTAGGAATTTTTGGTTATGATTTTTTAAATTTTCCATATCACTTTCAGTATCTTTTTATTGATTCTTAAGTCCTGCAGTTTTCACTTTGGCCACTAAGCCTAATAATAGTCTGACACTTCCTGTTCTGTAGATGGAGATTTTCAGTTGTCTGCTCATTATCAGTAAAAGCAGGGTCAAACTGAAAGGAGACACCAGTGTGAATAGATAACACAGAATCCACCAGTCACAAGAGGAGATAGCCACATCTCCTCCTCTCACCTCCCTTCACAGTGAAAACTCTCCTATACAAGTCTATGGGACGGAATCGGTCTTAAGAATCCTACGTGCATGAAGCTGCTGTAAAGTATCTCTCTGACTGCTGTTAAAGCAAGAATGTCTTCCCCACAACCATATATAGACTGCATTGAGAAATCTACAAACAGGAAATAAAAACGGCTAAGAGGAAAAGAATATGGATCAGGGTCTTAATTTAATAAGTAAAAAAAAAAAATTGCAACAGATTCCCTTTAAGTTGAATTTGTATGTAAGTTGGAACAGGTACATTTATTAAATGTAACTCCAGTACAAAGGATTTATTTTTTTGGTTTTGGATAGTGCAGGGAAGGGATTTTACATTTGTTTTGCAGTCTGTGCCCCGTTAAGATTTCGCCTAACTTTCACCTCATGTGCTGCTGTGGCATGCTGCAACTTGTCGTTCCACAGCTAATATCTGCTGTGGAACATGGAACTACAAGTGCCAGCAAGTCTCCGTTCGTAACTAGGGGACAGATGTAAGTCAGAACTGTGTAAGTCGGGGATTGCCTGTATACTCTTTTTCCATAGAGATAAGCCAATTGATTTTATGAAATAATTCTCCTGGGAGGGTGCTCATCAAGCCAATGTTGAACAATACGTTTTACAGCTATAAATAAAATTCTGGCAATCATGAGCCTCTCTTCAGAAGCATTTGGCAAGTCTTTGACATAGCTAATAAACATATAAAGGATTTATGGCAAGAAGTATGTTGTAAGTTGAACAGATTAGATCAACAGCTTTTCCCAATATCTCACCAACATAGGGCAGATTGGTTCTTGCCTTATGGGTTCCAAAGTCTTCATCTGTAGGGGAAACAAGGCCTAAAAAATTCCCTATTCCCCTCGCTTCATTCACATCTTTCCCACCCTTGGTTGAACTTGATGAACATAAGTCTTTTTTCAATCATACTATGACTTCAATAAGAAACTCAAAATCCGCACTGCTGCACATTTTGCAGCAAAATCCACAACGGTGCTGCTGCTGATCTTACAATCACACTGGGAAGATCCCTATGATGAAAAATATATATGCCATGTTGTGACCACCAGCCATCCTGTAACCAGATAACGAACTGATGCTTTTCAACACCCTTCAAATATTTCTCACTAGTAAGTTAGCAACCTTATCAGTTTTCAATGTTTTGCTCATTTCTAGTTTCCAATAGTTTTGATACCACGGTGTTAAAGGACAAGTAATAAATCAATCACAAAGATTAAAGGGGTTTTGAAACGATCTAATATTGACGTGGGATCCTCCAAAATGGGTATTTAATCACTTTTCTAAATATATGTGATTATAAAAAGTGTAGCCTGACTAAAATGCCCTTAGTTTCCTGACTGTTTACATTAGCTAGACCAGGAGCTGATCTGGCCCTGCTTGCATTGTTTGCACTTCGTATCTGATGGCAGGGCACATGAAGGCACTTTGAAGGAAGTGGGAGAAAAGAGCCTGTGTCTTTTGTATAGAGAAGCCACTGGTTGTAATGTAATTATCTGAGTAAACATGCAGACACTCCCTGGCTCCCTGCTCAGCCCTCCTCTCCCCCCGGCAGTAGTCCGTGAATGAACAAAATGCCTGCTTGGAACTTATCTTCTCTCCTGAGCAGATAAGAGGGAAAACAAAACCCATAGAGCTTGTGCACAATACAGTTACCCTCTGTGGATTAGCCAAACAATGTTTTCTCAACTACAAAGACTGAGTATCAGCCTCGGGAGCCTGCATAGGAGGTGAAGCGATGACATCTCAGAGGAGGTACTTGTTTTTTTAAACACAGAAACACAACACCCCTTTTCTCAAGACTTTAGATCGGAGTATCAGCCTGTTAGGTGAGGAAATCACTTCTTGGCAAAACCCCTTTAAGGTAGATTCATAGACAAGGCATACATTTGTAGAGCATATGTTCACACTCCTCTGCAATTAAAATATATATATAAAAAAATTAACTGGAATGGATGTGTGGCGTAAAAGTATACTGTGGTTAATACTAAAAGCATACTATTTGGAACAGTATTATTCTTGATTTTAAAGCACTATTAATTCCAGGGCGTGGTCGTTCAAAATGGGTCAACAAACACAACAAATGACCACAAATACAATACCAACACTACAAAACTAACTGGTGCAGGAGGAGAGACGACCCTGCACACAAGAGGAGAAGAAAGAAGATGGAAGGTGTATGGTGGTGTAGTGGATGGAAAACAAAAAACTAAATATAGGCCCAAACAGGCAAACATTTGCAATCCTTCGGGTATGTTCACACAACTGTACGCGCCGCTGGGTGTTTTAGAAGTACATGCTGGCCAGTGCGTACTTCTAAAGCTTGGGGGTGCCGGCCCCATTCACTTCTATTATCCACAGCGCGTAAATGCTGGGAAGAAGTGAAATGACACTTCTTTCCCCTAGCATACAATACGCGCGGATTGTACGCTGGGGAAGACAGGTGTAATTCATAGCTCTCTCTGAGACCCATGAATTACCATAATTGCGGGCCACATTTCAGGAGTATTGCAGCACAATTACATGCCAGAATATGCCCCACAATTACACTGTGTGAACATATCCTTACTGTCGATGATGCCGTCCCAAACAGCATACCGCTGGTAAATTTATCTGCTCAGTGGGTATCATAAATAATTTTGGGGGAAGGGGACGGCAGAAGAGAGGGGGCAGTAGGGGTGATAATTTCAAGGGTTGTGACATGGATAGGAGTACGGCCACATGATTTGGCTGTTTGGGGCCTTGACATTCTTGATGGCAGTTCTGGCCACAAGCATGCTTTGAAGAACACCTCTGCAACCTGCTGCATTTTCAGGTTGTGGTTCTAGATTTGGTATATTTTATAAGTATATATTCAGTAAGATATTGAACACATAGCTGTTTTCCTTTATTGTTTTTTCTAAACAGGACTTTACAAACTCTTGAACGGTTACAGAATATTTTTTTTTCTTTGATTATTGACAAAACTGAACCATGCTGTTTCACAGATCCAACAGCAGCGTCAGATTCATGCATCCTGTCTCTTCCTGGTGAGGTTGTGGTTGGTTCTATAGCAGTGATTAGCATATCAGCTCCAAAATCCCAGCTCTTCTTATTGCACTGGCATGAGAGCAGGAGATTTTATCCATAGTACAGAGCTTCAGAGCTCAACGTAAACAATCAAAAGTAACTAATCTCCATTTTTTGCTAGATATAACACATTCTGATCTCAAGTTGCTGGCAGTCCTGTGTGCAGACCTGTGGCAATATCGCTCCCTGCCCTCAGATAAGACAACGAGCAGAGAGAGAAGGGGAGAGCATGACCTTAACCAGAGAAACCTGTGTGCACTCAGAGCAGATAAAATCTCTCTTACCTCCTGACCAGGGAAAAGTCAAAAGAGGAAAGTGTTTGCAAAAAGTCTTGATTTTCTGTTCCCTACATGTCGAAAGTTAATTTTTGTAGTGAGACAACCCCCTTAACTCTACAATAAAGCACTTGCAAAAGAGAAGAAACATAATAAGAAAACAAGCAAAAATACATATGCCAAGTCCAGCACAAACAAGCATACATGTTAGAACGCCGTTAACAGATGAACAACAGGATCATCATACAAAATCAATCACATTCTGCCTGATTCTTGCTCAGCTGTAAATCTCATTTCATTGCCTGAGGACTAAATGACATTTTTATGGAATAGGCAGGTTAACCGTGTGCTTCAATTGACCTTCCTCATCTGCTTTGTGGACTATAAAGTCTACCCAATATTTCAAGCAGCAAATATCTGTAAAAATGTAATTAATTTTCTAGGAACTATTAATATTAAGTAGGCATTGACAACCATTTTCAATAAAAGTAATTTCATGGTTTGGTTTCATTGAAGCTGCCCATACAGATTAGATTGAAGGTGGATGGATGTTGTGCACATTAATAATTGGCCATATGCTGTCTGCCAATATGCATAAACGGAGATGACTAACAAAGAATATCCAACATCTATTTGTAGGACATGGAGAGGCCCGACGTAATGAGTAAAATCATCCAATCCAACAATTAAAGTAAAGAATAGATTTGGTACAAGAAAGAAAAGTTAACAGGAACTATGCTCTTTACATTCATACAGTAAAGGAGTCATTTGTATAGAATTTAAAGGGTGTGTGCCATCTAGTGGCTGATATGAATATCACAGACTCAAGACGTACTCAATAATAATGTTATAACACAATAGTGAGAAATTTTGACTGGTAATAAACCGCACACAAACAGATTTATCATTAAAGGGGTTTTATGACTACAATGATTAGCTTTTAACATGTAGGGAAAGGTAAATGAAGACTTTTAATAAATACATTGCTCTTTTGATATTGCCCTGGTCAGGAGATAAGAGAGATTTTATCTGCTCTGAGTGCACACAAGTGTCTGTAAGTTACCATCCACATCTTCCTTCCCGATTAGACAGACAGCAGGGAGTGACGTCGTCATGAAAGGACAGAGCAGAGTCTTTATCTCTGACAAGATTACCCTATATACTAGAGTAAAAGCAAACCCAAATTTAAAGAGAACCTGTCACATAGTTTTTGCCCCCCTGGCTGAGGATAGCACAAGCTAGTGTCAGACCTGCTGTTTCCAGCACTGTGTCCCTTATTCTGTAAGATGCTGTAGTTTTCGGGTATTTAATGCTCAAATCTGCAGTTTTCAGCCAGAAGTAATTCGAAGAGTCCTTCAGAGAGTCAGTTTTTTTCAAACCCCGCCCACCTGAGGATAGCCCCGCCCACCTCAACTGACAAGCCTGTTACTTTGAATAGGTAGAAACATGAGAATAACTGTCAGCGGGCGGGGATAGCCTTTGGTGGGTGGAGCTAACACCTACTCATGAATAAGATTTGAGGGGTAAATGCTCTAAAACTGCTGCATCTTACAGAATAAGGGGCACAGTGCTGGAAACAGCAGGTCTGACACTAGCCTGTGCTGCCCTCAGCAAGGGGGGCACAACCTATGTGACAGGTTCCCTTTAAGACGAAATTTACCACAAAAACTGGGAAAACTTATTGACTCGAGTATAAAATCAAGAGTGGGAAATGCAGCAGCTATGGGTAAATTTCAAAAAAAGTCATGGCTCTTGGAAACTGAGGATAAAAAAAACAGAAGCAAAAAAATGCTGTGGATCTTAAGGGGTACAGGAAGAAATGGTTAAGCTCATTAGCCAGGAGGATTCACATACTTTCCACAATGTAATTTAGCATAGGGGCTCTCCTTACCAGTTTTTCTAAATGAACTGGTAGACTACCCATGTAGCTGGATGTGCACTGCTGGATGAGGGTGAGAGCGAGAACAATCACAGCAACAAACCAATTATCAACTGCCCACACCAAAAATGGTGCCGCGCACTCAGCCTCTGTGCACGTGGCAGTAGCGGAAATTCTGTGATGTAATGAGTAGTGGCGGAAACGTAGTGCCGATGGTGTGGCCAGAGAGTCTAGAGTTTTTACCCAGTGTTGCCGTAAAAACTGGGAGGGGAAGAAACGCCCCTGGATTTCAGGAACTGAGAAAATTAAGCTACAAGAGAACAACCAAACTGATAAAGCGATACATCCCCTTTAATAACTTGTTTGATTAATTCTACAGGTTATTACGGTCGTGTGGATACCTAATATGTTTAGGCTTTTTTTGTGTGTCTAATGTATAAACATTTTTTATAAAATATTTATTTTTATTATTTATTTTCTTTTACACTTTTTTATTCCTTTTTTTTTTTTTTTTTAAAACAAAAACCCATGAAGGGATAACAGTTTTAATTTTTTTTTTTTTTTACACTTGGCTAATACATTACAATCTGTGTCAGTTTGACACAGACAGCGATCAGGGCAGCACACAGTCTGCCCTGATCGCTGGCTTCTTACACAGACAGCCCTGGGGCTATTCTAGGCCTCCAGGGCTGAGTGTGCAGCCATTCCCCGGGCTCTGTCAGGTCACCGGAGACCCGTTCAGCCGACAGAGCACTTTGATCATGCTGCGGTGACAAACTGCGACAATGAAAGCATCAGGGAGCGGAGGTTTCCACCGCTTACTGGGATTTGCAGGAGCTGTGCTGGGAAGAGGGCTGTGAAGTACAGCCCTGTTTTCAGTGCTGCTGCACATGAACGGCCTGAAATGCCCGACGTCAAAAGACGGTGGGCGGTCATTAAGGGGTTAATGGGTTTATTAATAGTGTCATTTATATTTTGCTTTCACCTTCTTTGTAACTTTGCTGGTAATAATAATAAAAAGAGGAGACGGGTCTCTCGGGCAATAGTGATGTAGGAAGGCCACATTAGGTGTGTGTGTGTGTATGCAAGCACACAGACACACACACACTTTTCCCCCCCCCCCCCCCCCACGCCATCATTCCTCACACTGCTCTTTCCCCATACAGGATGTTCAATACCTATTTGCTCAGGGTCCTGTATTTAATGTGCATTACATATAGATAAAGCAAGCAGACTATACATTGACTAAGTAAAGTACCTTACCACTGCCCTGCTTTAAAAGTGAATTCCCTGCTTTTCACAGCAAGACGCACTCTCTTCACGGTGGAAGATTCACTGGTTATTCCACAAACTTTTGCAGGTGAAATTATCTGTTAAAATTAAAACATGAAACTTGTCAGATCATCGTGTAAACTACAAAACTGGTTCTCATTCTTATATTTTCTTTATTTTAATTTTCTCAAAAAACAGACCTCTAGATGTGAATGGTTTTAATGTGAGTAATAAATGGTGTAATAGAATAGCTAAAGCTGCCATAGCAACTGCACAGCTACCTGTGACCTAGTCTTATTATACCCTATTAGGGGTGTGCTCACACAATAGAAAAATACACTGCATAAAATGAGGCATTAAAGTGGACACACACCCTTGGAATTCTGCTGCCTCTTTCACATTTTTGTTAAAAAAAAATTTAAAATACAGATTTTGCAGCATTTTAGGACGCAGATTAGACCCAGCTAGTGAGGCTAATCCACACTCTTGCTCCCAATGCCTTTTCCACGCTAAATACATGACAAGTCACTTTTATTTACGCATTAACTATGGCATTCATTTTCATGAAAACAATGGATGTGCTAAACATTTTCTGTCTAAGAAACATGATTACTTTCAGGACGTGATGTTGCAATTTTACTACATTAAACTTGTCATTGCTACTTATTATATGTAAGCTACATTTACGATATGATTAGTCAGAGGTGGAACAATGGTTGGGAGTAATTAGTTATACTCACAGGAACAGCAAAGCTTCTGAACAAATATAAAACATAACGTTTACTAGATAGGTTATTAAAAGGTATATAGATCATTGTATTTCCACACTAAGCACAGCATACTGGACCAATAAGACCATGATCGACAAAAAAAAAAACCTCAGAATAAACAAAGCATAAAAGCTCACCACCTGGAATAGATACATAATATTATAATGTGTAAAAAAAAAACAAAAAAAAAAAAAACTAAATTATATATATATATATATATATATATATATATACCATATATATATAATTTTATATACAATATATATATTATATATATATTTATATATATATAGATATATATATATATATATACACACATATATAAAATACATAACACACATATATATATACACATATTAAAATATATATATATATATAACCAAATACTTAATATATATATATATACACACAATATATATATCACATATATATATACACATATTATATTTTTTAACACACAAAATACAATCTATTATATAGCCAATTAAGTTCCACTGTTCGGCCAGCTCTGTAATCCCAGCATTAGAAAAACATAGAAGGGAGTCACATCGGGAATGATTATCTTGACAATCTCCCTAAATGACCTTTCCCTTAGCGGGGTAGCTGCCCCGACAAGGGCGACCCCGCAAACTGAACTGCTCTGTCCAACAAAACAGGATCAAATATAAAGGACCGAAGATTCAATGGTGTATAGTACAACAAATGCAAAAAAAAAAAAAGAAGTTCGAAATGTCAATGGAGCCAGCACCAATAATATGCAAAAATTTCATAAAGTTTTACTGATGCTCGCGCCATTGACCTTTCGGTCTTTTTTGAATTGGTTATCCGTCTGTGGCATCTGGGAGTTGCCTTGCACCCTCACATCAGGTCAGCATTTCTAATCAGGTGAGCTGACTGAGCTTTTGTTCTCTGCATTGACTGCCTATACTACAACAAAAACAGACGTGTTTCTTCTGACTCAGTGGGTATATAAAGAAAAGCTCAAAGATGGTGAACCTATCCTAGATGAATGATGTTTATTTAGTAAAAGTTATGTTTTATATTTGTTCAGAAGGTATTTCTAATCCAATTCAATTTATATATTTGTGATTACTGGAGTCATTAGTTGCACAGCATACAGAAAATTGATGAAAACGGTCTAACCGCAAGACTGTTCTTGTTGCAAGTAGCAACCAATCAGAGCTTAGCTTTCATTTTGCTAAGGCAGTTTCAAAAATGAAAGCTGAGCTGTGATTGGTTGCAGTAGGCAGTAAGAATATTCTTACTGTTAGGGTATGTTCACACTGCGTAGTTGCGGCGCGTACAGTACGCGCCGCAATACGCCGGGTGATTTGGGAGTCGCGCTGATCAGTGCGTACTTTCGAAGCACAGGAGTAATTGACATGTCACTTACTGTATCTCCCCACACGTACAATATGATCGCACTGTACGCGCGGGTGGACGAGGCGTAATCCATAGTTCTCTGTGAGAGCTATGGATTACCGTAATTGCGGCGCGCATCTCGCCGTGTATTAAGCGCAAATATGCAGCAAAATGCGCACCGAATTTACGCCGTGTGAACATACCTTTAGACAGTTTTCATATATAAGGTGTAGTATCTATACAAATGCCTTAAAGGGGTTGTCTCATCTCAAGGTTTCATAGGATGCATAAATGAAATAATGCCTCTTTGCTCTGTCACTTCCTGGTCAAGATGTCTGTAATTAGCATATAAGCTCTGTGTATTCAGACTTCTCTGTTTATTATGTTTATTAGTATAGATCAACTAAATTACCTTCTACCAGGACAGGAGAAGCTGCTGAGCTAATGTAAACAGTAGAGTAATTACTGTCTTTTGTCTGAAAGATCAGATAACACACAAGCTCTCACAGTGCTGGTCAGGACCTGTGTGATTATCACTCCCTGCTATCAGATAGAACAAACAGCAGGGGAGGAGGAGTACACAGGTTGGTCACTTGGGAAACCAGAAAGCCCTCAGAAGGTGATAAAATCATTTGTAGCTCCTTAACAAAAAAAAAAAAAAAAGATGAACAAAGCAATATATTTGGAAAACGTCTTCATTTAGTGTTCACTACGTTTTGAAAGCTATTCTTTGTAGTGAGACAACCCCTTCAACCTTGTCAATGTCAGCACAAATTTCAAAGCTTTCCCAACCAATATTATTTAATAGCGTGACAGACGCTTTTCACACATGTGGCAATAATTTGTTCAATCAGCATAATAGCCTCTAGGATGGCTAGGTCAGTGCGTTTAGATCCCATGGCTTAGTGTGTATCTTCTTTCATGGCTGTCAGCACGTGGGACATACGGGTACAAAGACTCCATTGCGCATGAGCGAACACACACTGCCCTCAAAATGAAAAAAAACAGTGTTCTACAACATCTTTACCACAGATCACATTAACACAGACTGTACATAATAGACACAAAGAGGCAGATATTTCCAGCTGCAAAGATCCACACTGGAAAAGCTACATGTATTCCCTAATACAAAAGTGCACATCCTGTGGCCCCCACTGCCTCTGCTTGTCCTCCTTAGGGCCCAGAAATTCCTTATGGCATCCCTGCCAAACAGCACCAGTCAAACAGGTGTAGTCTGTCCTATGTTAACCATTGAGAACCTCTCTCTGTAGTCAAGGAAAACGTTCTTTGTCAGGTGGTAAGGATGGAAAACAAGGGAAGGGGCTATAGGGTAAAATGTGTTCTACCGCAATAAGTCCCTTTGCCAGCACAGTGCCCTCCTCTTTATTAAAATGGGTTGTCTGCTTCATTATAATACATTTTTTTAGCATACTAATGGCCTGATAAAACACAAAAACTTATACTTACCGTATTTTTCGGACTTTAAGACGTTCCGGACCATAAGACGCACATACCTTATTTTTCGGACTTTAAGACGCACTGGACCATAAGATGCACCTATCATATTTTTTGGACTTTAAGACGTACCACCATTTTCCTCCCAAATTTGGGGGGAAAAAAAGAGCGTCTTACAGTCCGAAAAGTTCGGTAACTCTCTTCTTATCTGCGTTCCAGGGTTGTCTTTGTCCTGCCTCTTTGCCAGTCTGTATAGTCCCTGGTTCAAACCAAACAGAATATCACCGCTCTAGTGGTCTCCTTCCATTGCCAGACATCACCAATCAAAGCGTTCACTTCCAAGCAGTGATGTCAGGTGATAGCAAGTGACCACTGCAGCAGTCACATAGCTGAAACTAGTAAGTAAACCAAAAACCGGTGGAGAAGGTGGGCAGCAGCAGTGCTGGAACATGTGTGAGCGGAGAGGTGAAGAAAGGCTTTTTCGTTTTATTAGGCCATTAGTATGGTGAATTTTTATTTTTTTTTAATCAACATGAAGCAGACAACTCCTTTAATAGTGCAGACAGAGTGCCCCCGACTATTAAAAGTGCCATCAAAAGTTACCCCACTGAGGAAAAAATATACAAGATGCTTTGTGCACAGACTATCATACAGATCAGTAAACTTTAAAGGGGGTGTCTCACTACAAGGATTGCTTTTTAAGTTAAACATCTTGCAAAACAAGTCACT
Organism: Phyllomedusa bahiana; assembly: GCA_025379985.1. Classification (NCBI taxonomy): domain Eukaryota; kingdom Metazoa; phylum Chordata; class Amphibia; order Anura; family Hylidae; genus Phyllomedusa; species Phyllomedusa bahiana. Next base: position 63,141 of record JAODAL010015912.1, read on the forward strand.
TTGCAATATATGTCCATTACTAGTGTCCCACCTATTCCTAGATATCCCCTCTTGTACGGGCTGCATCAGCTCTTCAGGTCACTATAGCTACAGACCTGTTCAATCTCTCCTGATAGGCTGCCAGCGCTGGTTGCTATAGCTACAGACCTGGCTTGTACTGCAGCCTAGTAGAAGCCAGTAAACGCCCCTGAATTCAAAATGAAACCAAGAAAACAGGACTGAGATAAGATGAATCAATGTAGTGAGACAACCCCTTTAAGCACAATCTGACCACACAGGCCTCAGCAAAAAAAAAAAAAAGGTGTTATACACAGTAACTACATATATAGAATACATGTACAAGTAGAATTGAAAAATAAATTCTATTCCTCCAAGACATCATGTCATACACAATCCCTTAAGGAGATAGATAGATAGACATTTAAAACATTTGGGAATACTTAACCCATGTTAAAGGGGTTGTCTCGCTACAAAGAATAGCTTTCAAAATGTAGGGAACACTAAATGAAGACATTATTCAAATATATTGCTTTGTTCATCTTTTTTTGGTAAGGAGCTACAAATGATTTTATCACCTTCTGAGGGCTCTCAGGTTTCCCTAGTGACCGACCTGTGTACTCCTTCTCTCCTGCTGTTTGTTCTACCTGATAGCAGGGAGTGACTTCCATCACTCAGGTCATGGCCAGCAGTGTGAGAGCTTGTGTGTTATCTGATCTTTCAGACAAAAGACAGCAATTACTCTGTTTACATTAGCTAAGAAGCTTCTCCAGACCTCAGAGAAGGTAATTTATTTCATCTTGACTAATGAACAGAGAAGTCTGAATACACGAAGTTCATATGCTAATTATAGACCGCTTGACCAGTAAGTGACAGAGCAAAGCAGCATTATGTCATTCATGCATCCTATGAAACTTTGAGATGAGACAACCCCTTTAAGTATTCTCAGCTCTATCATACAGATTTGTAAAGCGCTTTATAAAAGCTCTATAAAAGAGCTAAAATGTTGCAGTGACATGGGTTACACATAGTACACCCATTTTTTTTTTTTACTTTATCTTTTTAGAGTGCTGCAACTTTGTGAAAATGCTTTCTGTCATGGTCTACCGGCATGCTACTTTATTTTTTAAGTGCTACATTGTTTTTCTATGATGGATACATTTTGGACAAAAGTCCAAATTATTACAGCACACTATATAACAGTTCATATATGCACACAGAGAACTGTATGCATATATGTGCAGAATGTGGAAGGTTAGAAAATTTGTCGCTAATACCGGCACTTACCTCTTGTCTAAAGGTGTTTGCTGTTCTCTCCAAATGATCTGTTTTTCTTTGCGATGTCATTTTCCTTCTATATTAAACCAATAAAGATTCTAGAGTTAAAATATACATTGTGACGTCCAGTCCACTAACAGATGCTGATGGCATGGTTTGGCAACCTTATTCAAAGTTACAACTTCTCTTTGGATTTTCTCACGAATGCATTCGACCGGACAGATAAGCAGCGCGTAGCCGGCTGTACTATGCAGAATAACACGGTGTGATGCTACTTACGAAAGCTTTACAACAACAGCAACAAAGATCTACTGTTTGAGAGTTTGATGAGCAACTCTTTCCTAGAACAACAGAACTGCCGTCACATCACTTTTTGAACAATATTTAACAGTGCCTTCAGACCGATCACCTACCTATTCAGGGTACAAGCGCACAAAGCCGGGGCCCTCAACAGTAGTGAGGCCGAATGACTAGTGAAAATTCCAGTCGTCCCTCTGAGCACTTGACAAGAGGCAGAAACAGCAGCAAGAGCCATGGCGGAGGTCACAACTCTTCGACCTTTTAATCTGGATGAGAGGAAAACACAGTAACGAGAGAATTACATTATCTATAGAAGTCAAAACACAGTCACATAAAAAGAAATACAAAGTTACACAATGCTTCTGTCTTCTGTTTCAAAAAAATAAAATTTCCGAGGTTGTCCACTTTCCTAACAGAAGTAGATCATCAGATGGCATTATTTTAAACAGGTTTTAAAAAAATGTTTTCTTAAAAAAATAATAAAAAATTATGTCACGGTCCAGAAACAAAAATAAAAAAAATATCTTAAAATACTGCAATTTTCACACTGGCCACAAGAAGAGACGTGCAAATTTATTACTTATAGCAGCCACTCACAGCAATGAAAGCTGCACTGTGATTGCTTGCTAAGTGCAAGAGGGTTAGTTTATTTTATTTTTTAAAGACGGTTTTAGAAATCTCCCCTTTTCTGTTCATTGCAGCTGATGTCAGCCTTGCTGTACATACAGGAAGAAGATGAAAGCCATCTTATCAGAGGGTGAATAACTTTACAGCAGCTCCTTTGTACTGCAGGAGGCCTAGAGAAGGTAGGATTGCAATACTATACACATAGCTAATGATCTGTATACAGCTCTCCTGATCCCCTGGAGAGGAGGGTATACTCATTCATTTAAAGTGAATGTGTTATCACAAAAGAACTCATGGCCACATGTATGAAAACTGTCTAGGTCTGAAACTTACTTTGTTGCCCATAGCAACCAATCAGAGAGCCCCTCTCATTTTTCCAGAGCACTATATGAAATGAAAGGGGTGCTCGGATTGGTTGCTATGCGCAGTTTTCATACATGTGGCCCTTAATGTTTAACTAATTTTTTATGTGAAACACATTTTTTTAAGAACTATCGGTTATTTTTTTTTTTTTTTAAATTCTCCAAATCCCAACCAGTATTTAAAAAAAAAAAAATCCAGAACTCCTGCAGTTTTTACTTTGGCCACCAGGCCTAATAATAGTCTGACACTACCTGTTCTGTAGAGAAAACTTTTCATCAGTCTCCTCATTATCAGCACAGGCAGAATTACACTGGAAGGTGACACTAATGTGTATAGATAACACAGGATCCACCAATCACTAAATAAATAATAAGAAATATATATAGGTATATTAATGCATATGTAAAGTTGTATATATGTATATATGTAAATAAAGTGTATAATGGAACAATAGTTGGTGGGCCAGTAAAGGGAAAATTAGTTGTAATGGGGAATGTGGATGAGTGGAAGGTAACATCTGGACCAGCTAAGGGAACTTAATGTAAGGTATACGGCCATGTTTCTTTGTAAAATACTTTATATAGTTTTTGTATATAATTTTATGTAGTGCCGTATTGAAATGGTCCAACATTTAACAACAATAAAAGAGATCCACCAATCACAATAGTCACAGCTCCCCCTCTCTGCACAGTTACTTCTTCCCAGGTAACAGACCATGCCAAGAAAACTCTCAGATAGAAGGCAATGGGTCTGCTCCTGTTCACAGAATCCGATGTCCATAAAGCTGCTGTAAAGCTTCTCTCTAAATGCTGTTAAAAGCAGTGCAGACAAGAAAGCTGCCCCCATAATCATATACAGACAGCAGAAAAAAAACTCTGTCAGAAAATAAAAACAGCTAAGAAGAAAAGAATATGTATCAGTATCTTCTTTCAATTAGTAAAAATAAAAAAATTGTCAGATTCCGTTTAAGACTGACCAAATCTACACGATTTCTGTCAATTAACTCCCATTCACTTCAGCCGCTATAAAAGTGTGCATCCGTCTGAGAGGTCTACACGAGAAATACAGGAAGAGAATCTCTTTAACATGACTACCCAAGGAGGTTTTATAAATGAAAAATTAATAGCTACAATAGTTGAAAAAAACGAAACATTATCTTCTAGAAACTGAAATCTTATAAATAAAATTAGTAATTTAAGAAATAGCACACTTTGCTTTAATTTCTATATAATTCAACATAGGCTTTTACTAAAAAAAGTTAAAAGGTGTCTCACTACAAAGATTGCTTTTTATGTTAAAGATTTTGCAAAAACAAGTCACTTTGCAATATGTGTCCATTAGCAGTGTCCTACCTATTCCTAGAGGACCCCTTTTGCATGGGCTGCATCAGTTCCTCAGGTCGCTATAGCTACAGACCTGTTTGATCTCTCCTGTAGCGGGGCAGCCCCGTTGTTTTCGCTACAGACCTGCTTCTACGCAGCATAGAAGCCAGTAACCGCCCCAGAATTCAAAATGAAACCAAGAAAACAGGACTGAGGTAAGATAAATCAATGTAGTGAGACAACCCCTTTAATACGGAGGCTCTAGTGTACATCGATTTTAGTTGATGTGCCTTAGTTAGAGCACTCGCTACCGCCGGTTCTTTTGGGTCACCCCCCCTCTTGTTGACCAAAAAAGACTGATAAAGCTAGCACGCAAAACATTGTCCCCCTACTGCCAAAACAAAGGGGTTTTTGATACAGCTTTGGAGAGTTACATCTTCTACTGTTACGGCTAATCTGTTTAACAAAACGTTTACTACTTGATTTTACAGCGGGCACCAAAGGGGTCCCCGTGACATACTACGAATATTGATTATAGATTGGAGAGAAGCCCAGATACCCAATATCCGAGACAAGGTGCGCAGTTTCTTTCCCCACTAAAAATTATCCTTCCGGGGATAAACCCCGGGTATAAGACTCCTCACCCGATCCAGAGAGGTAGGAATGGGGGGTAAAAAATAGGCATCTCATTTTGACATACTTGGGGGGGTTAAATTTGGAAATAAAGCATCATTTATGAAAAATTTAAAATTACATACCAATTATCAAAAAAAAAATAAAAAGGAACTAAAAGAGGGAAGGATCTTCACTATCACCATGGGGGCATAACTTTTTAAAAAATGGAAAAAGCTTTGCCAGATTGCTATATCCTCTACAAAATATACCAGTACTATTAAAAAAAAGGGTTTTTAAATTTTAAAAGGGGGCTTTTTAAAAATTCATTGGAGGGTAAAAAGGCAAGAACTAAATAGGAAACTTCTTGGGGAAAGGGACCCGGGGGGGGGTAAGTTACCTTTAAAAAAGGATGTTAATTTGCCGGATTTGGGGACATGTTCGATTGGGACATGGGACGGGAACCTTTTCCAACCCGGGGGAAGGCCAGCTGCGGGCAGTGGGAAACTGGGGGCTTGGGTTACATACCCCCTATAGCAAACAACCCAAAATATTAAAAATAACCCGGTGTTTAAAAAACACGTTGGCAACGTGGAGGAAAAAAAAAATTTATAAAAAGGGCCCCTGTTTTTTACAGATTTTTTGCCTTATGGCTCTACCCGGTTTTTTGCCCAGGAAGAGAGGAATTATTGAGGAAAGGGGAAAACAAAAGGGGTATTTAGGTTAGAGGATCTATTAATAGGACAAAAAGGGGGAAATTTTTATGTCCGGAGGGAAGTAGCGAGGGAAATATAACTTGGGGGGTATGCTCGATTTTTAAAACGTCAAGGTAAAAAAAATTTAAAATCAAGCTCCCTCTATTGGAAGGATTTATGACCCAAAAGGGGGGTTTGAGGGATTAGAAAAATCCAGGGGGAGGGGCCTTGCTAGAAATTTTTAGAATTTAAAAAGTCAGGGTCGCTGCCAAACAGCTGCCAAATTTTTTAAAAAATGGGAGATTGAGCTAGAAGACAGGGATCGGGGGACAAAAAACATTAAAGGAAAAGGAAGCGGTCAGGTCACTACGATAAACGAAGGGGGGGAAGAAATTTTTTGTTTAATTAATTTTTAGACAATATATGATTTAACTACCCTCGCCAAAAATAAGGATCATTTGACCCCCAAAGTTGAAAAGTGGAGAGGAAGGCAGGGTTTCTCATTATATGGAAGCCCCAAAGGGTTGGGAAGTTACTGGGGGTGGTCAGATTATAGAGAAATCTGGGAAAATTGCAGTACCAAAAACGCTCAGTGTTGTCTGTTTTTATTAGTTTTGGGCCGGGAGTAAAAGGGTGAAGGGGGATTTTCCTTTTTTAAAAAAGGGGATACCAACGCTTCTGGTAGCTAAAAAGTGTTATTGAACCTGGGTTGGAGAAAGGGTTTAAACCCAAAGGGGGGAGAGGGGGGTACTTACAAATTGAAACAGCATTTTTTTACGGAAAAATAGACACGGAACCAATAAAGACAAAAAGGCGAGGTTTTTTTTGAGAAGTGGAAAAATTTAAATTTAATTTCTTTTTAAAATCAGGAAATTTAAAAGACTAATGGACCATTTAGGTACTCGTGTATTTTCAAAGAACAACTAGCGGGGCTTTAGGTAAATTAGGGGGGAGAAGAATAAAAGAGAAATAAGGGAAGTAGGGGACATCAGTTTTAGTTTTTAAAGGGGGAGAGGGGGGGTTAAAAATTTTTTTTTGGTAACAAATCTGAGAAAAAAAGGGGGATTTCTGGTTAGGGGGGAATGGATAATAAAAAATGGGAGAAGCCAGGATGTGATATGACAAAAATCAAATGTAGTAAAAAGGATAATCCATTTTTTGCTAACATTTTGTCACTTTTACCTGTATGGTATGCTTCGACATTTGATGTATAAATTGCTTTCACTCAATAAAATATTTTGAAAAAAAAAAAAGAGCTCCTCCGTCCTGGTCGCACATGCTCTGAAATCACCTCTCCTATCAGACAGCTACTGTCTCTTCACTGCTAAGTAATCACACACACCAACTCACTGCTGAGCAAGTGTTCAACCGCAGGTGCTGTTACTCTACTCCTTTTCTCCTTAGTAACTAGACAAACAGTGCTATTAAATAAAAAGAAAAAATAAACCTCAATCAGATATGTGCATTGAGACGAAAAAAAATCCATGTTTGGCTCCTGCAGGGATTTGAACCTAGGACTCTTAGGCCGTGTTCACACAGCTTATTCAAGCCGTATTTGCGGGACGGATACCGCCCGCAATACGGCTTGAATAAGGGGCGGGGGAGCTGCCAGCCGGCCCCATAGACAATGCATTATTTATGGCGCGTACGCGCTGTAAATAATGTGCATGTCACTTTCTCCCCCCGCGGCGGATTCGCCGAGCGGGGAGGAGCGACGGAATCCACTGTTCTCTATGAGAACTGTGGATTACCGTAATGACAGGGATGGATTGGAGCCGTACTGAAGCGCAAATCTGGCGCGCAGTACGGCTCCAATCCGCGGCCAAATAAACCGTGTGAACGGGGCCTTAAAGGGGTTGTCTCACTACATTGATTCATCTCACCTCAGTCCTGTTTTCTTGGTTTCACTTTGAATTCAAGGGCGTGTTTACTGGCTTCTACTAGGCTGCAGTAGAAGCCAGGTCTGTAGCTATAGCAACCAGTGCTGCCAGCCTATCTGGAGAGATCAAACAGGTCTGTAGCTATAGCGACTTGAGGAGCTGATGCAGCCCATACAAGAGAGGATATCTCAGAATAGGTAGGACACTGTTCATGGACACATATTGCAAAGTGACTTGTTTTTGCAAGATTTTTAACATAAAAAGAAATCCTTGTAGTTAGACAACCCCTTTAAGTCAGAAAGCAGAAGTGCCAAAAAGTAGGCTCCATTGTAGCTACTCACAGCTCTTTACATACAACAGACCTTTGTTTGACTAGAGCACATCGTGGGAAAAGGTATGGTGAAGGTCAAGCTTGCTGGGTGAAATGATATGCAGTTCAAACAAATCATACACGTCCCCCTTTTGAGCACAATGAAAGCTAAAGCAGGACAAACCAGGAATGAAATGCCTTCGTGGCAAAACCTCTTTTAGAGTATGTTCACATGGTTGATTTGGACGCCAAATTTTCAGTGTCCAAATCTGTGTAAAAATCTTGTCTGAAAAGCTCCTCCATGCAATACTTCCTAGACGAGGTTTTGACGAAGGTTTGATCAAGTTTTGGATGAGGTTTTCAAACACTGTTTTCTTTCTGAAACACCCAACACCAAAACATGTTTAAAACCACACCCAGATTTTTAATCTCTCCATTGATTATTGTGGGTATCTTCATCAATGAAAAAAAAAGCTTCAAGCATTGACATGACACTTCTTTTTCAGCGCCCAAAACAGCAAAGGAAAGAAGCACTGAAAACACATATCAAATCCATGTTGTGTGTGACACTGTTTTACACAGAAATCAATGAATATTAACTGGGGCGTTTTGGAGGCTTTTTTGACAGGAGCTTTTTTTCAGGAAATGCTCTGAAAATAGCGCCAAAATCAGTCGTGTGAACATACCCTAAATTGTTATTCCCATCTCACTGATTAGCCTTAAATGGAACGCGTCATCAAAAATGACCGAAAATTCCTAAAAAAATGTGTTTAACATAAAAATGTGCGTTAAACACATTTTTTAGGAATTTTCGGTTATTTTTTTAAAATTTTCCATATCACTTTCAGTATTTTTTATAGATTCTTAAGTCCTGCAGTTTTCACTTTGGCCACTAGGCCTAATAATAGACTGACACTTCCTGTTTCTGTAGAGGGAGATTTCCAGTGTCTGCTCATTATCAGTAAAAGTAAGGCCAGTCTGAAGCGGCCTGTGAAGAGCAGGCTCTGGGAAACAGCAAGGTGAGAACACCCCTTTAATTCTATTGAAGGCTAACAAGCAATATTTCAAAGAAAAAGAACATCTGTCCCCTCATACTGCAGTCTCCTGTGTATCCCTGTGAGATACAGCTTCTGTCTCACCTGACTCCACCTTGTGCTAGGTCTGTCAGATGTTACAAGCAGGAGAGCAATGTGAAGTTGCCTCTAACGGGACCCACTAGAGAATCTACACACAGGAAAGAAAGGAAATGTGAGCCAGGAGAGTCCTATCACTGCAGCTATTATTGTAGCGACTCACCTACTATCCAGTTAGGTCCATATATATTTGGACACTGACACAAATTTTGATTTTGTACCTGTTTACTGAAACATACTCAGATTATAGTTATATAATGAACACAAAGTCCAGACTTTCAGCTTTCATTAAATCTGGATGAAGGGTTTTAGGAGTTCCAGCTTCTTAACATGGGCCGCCCTGTTATTAAAAGGACCAAAATAATTGGACAAATGAAATAATTGTAAGTAAAATGTAAATTTCTAATACTTGGATGAAAACCCCTTGTTGGCAATGACTGCCTGAAGTCTTGAACTCAGACATCACCAGACGCTGTGTTTTCTCCTTTATAATGCTCTGCAAGGCCTTTACTGCAGTGGTTTTCAGTTGCTATTTGTTTGTGGGCCTTTCGGTCTGAAGTTTAGTCTTTAATAAGTGAAATGCTTGCTCAATTGGGTTGAGCTCATGAGACCAATCTTGGCCATTCAAGAATACTCTACTTCTTTGCTTTCATAAACTCCTTGGTTGCTATGGCTTGATGTTTTTGGTAATTGTCCATCTATTTTATGAAACACTGACCAATCAGTTTAGCTGCATTTGGCTGGATTAGAGCACACAGTATGTCTCTGAATACGTCAGAATTCATCCGGCTGCTTCAGTCCTGTGTCACATCATCAATCAACACTAGTGACCCAGTGCCACTGGCAGCCATGCATGCCCAAGCCATCACACTGCCTCCGTCATGTTTTACAGATGATGTGGTATGCTTTGGATCATGAGCTGTACCACGCCATACTTTTTTCTTTCCATCACTCTGTTAGAGGTTGATCTTGGTTTCATCTGTCCAAAGAATGTGCTGGCTTTTTTTAGATATTTTTTAGCAAAGTCCAATCTAGCCTTTTTATTCTTGAGGCTTATGAGGGGCTTGCACCGTGCAGTGAACCCTCTGTATTTACTTTCATGCACTCTTTATGGTAGATTTGGATATTGATACACCTACATCCTGGAGGGTATTCAGAGACATACTGTGTGATCAAACCAAGCCAAATACTGCTAAACCGATTGATCGGCATTTCATAACTCAGATGGACAATGACCCAAAATATAAAGCCAAAGCAACCCAGGAGTTTATTAAAGCAAAGCAGTGGAATATTCTTGAATGGTCAAGTCAGTCACCTGATCGATCTCAAGCCAACTGAGCAGCATTTCATTTATTAACCCCTTCCCGCTGCAGCCAGCTTTGGCCTTCCTGACAGAGCCCCATTTTTTAAATCTGACATGCGAGAATAACTTTTTAATGCTTTTACCTATCCAGATGATTTAGAGACTGTTTTCTCGTGACATATTGTGCTTTAAGTTTTGGTCTGTAAAATACTCGTTTAGTTGTGAATAATATCGTGACATTTTGGAAAACTTTGCCAATTTCAAACTTTAAAAATGTCTCCATCTAAAACATAGAGTAATACCACACGAAATAGTTTAGAAATAGCATCTACCATATGTCTTCTGTATGATGGCATAATTTTTTTTTTTTTTTTTTAATTTATTTAACATTTTATAGGAAGTTAGGAGGCTTACAAACGATCGCAATTTTTTACATTTTCAAGAAAATTATAAACACAGATTTTTTTTTTTTAGGAACCACTTCGGTTCACATGTAGAATTGAGGGGTCTGTATGTTAAACACCTCTGTAAATCACTCCATTTAAGAAACTACACCCTTAAAACAGCACAGAAAGTCTGTTAACCCTTTAGGTGTTTCACAGGAATTAACCCCTTCCCAACATAGGACGCACCGGTCAGTCCTAGCGGGAAGTGCGTTCCCATAAATGGACATACTGGTACATCTTGCAGATTGTGTGGGCTCATTTGTGATCAAAACATGGGACTAGCAGTATATTAACCGCTTAGCTGCAGTATATTCACGGTGTGTGAATACCTGACAGCCCGGGAGTGTTGTAAGAAACACCTCCAGGCTGTCTGTGACATCTTAATCACTAGAAAAAAAGTTATTCGTCTCATCTCCATGTCTGTGACATCACCATGCCCCGCAATGCTTTGTGGGCATTGCCGGGCATGGTGAGTGACAGTAGTCATGGAGACCAGTATATAGCAGCAATGCTTTGTACTGATCTCTATTGTATCCGTGATCTAAAGATAGGCATCAAAACGCTATTTTTTTTATAAACACATTTCTGTTGTGTAAAAGTAATATAACATAAAAAGTATATAAAATTTATATCATTGCAATTGTACCAACCCACACGGTAAAATTATCATGTCAAGGCGAACGCTGTAAAATTAAAGCCAAAAAAAAAAACAATGGCAGAACTGTGTTTTTTACCCCCCATTTTAATGGCCCAAGGCTAAAAAAAACCCCAAAAAACTACCGAACACCTGTGCACCCAAAATGCACAACACACTCCTAACATGACCCCATTATAGAAACTCCACCACTCAAGGAATTCATACAGGGGTGTAGTGAGTATATTGATCCCACAGCTGTTTCACAGAAAATTTTAGAATTAGACTATGAAAAATTTAATTTTTTCCAATAAATTGAGTTTTTAGACCCAATTTTTTTCATGGCCGCAAGGAACGTTGGAGAAAAAGCCCCCTAAAACCTGTTGCCTGATTTCCTCCGAGTGTGACATTATCCGATATGTGGTCATAAAGAAAATTTGGGACACGTATTGGGTCTCAGAAGGGAAGGAGCGCTATTTGACTTTGGGAGTGCAGAATAAGCTGGAATGGTTGGAGGCCCTCATGTTGCATTAGTAAAGCCCCCCCTCACTCCCAAGTTCCAGAACAGAGGAAATCCCGCAAACGTGACCCCATTTTGAAAACTACATCCCTCAACTAATTCATTTAGGGTTATACTGTGCATTTTGACCACACAGGCTTTTCACAGAAATGTTTAGAATCAGGTTGTGAAAATGAAAAATTACAATTTATCCCAAAAAATGCACAATTATTCTCAAATCTTTCATTTTCACAAGAAAAGGAGGAGAAAAAGCATCCCAAAACCAGTTTCCCAATTCTTTTGAGTAAGGCAATACCCTATATGTGGTCATAAAGTATTTTTGGGACATGTGGCGAGTCTCAGAAGGGAAGTAGCGCTATTTGGCTTTGGGAGTGCAAAATAAGCTGGATTGGTTGGAGGCCCTCATGTTGCATTAGTAGAATCCCCAAGTTTCAGAACAGAGAAAATCCCCAAAAGTGACCCCATTTTGGAAACAACACCTCTCAATGAAGTCATCTCGGGGTACAGTGTGCATTGTGACCCCCACAGGTGTTTTTTCTTTTAATCACATGAGTGATCGCCGATGCGTGTCTCATTGCGTCTTTCGGATCCGCTCCAAGAATTGACATGTCAATTCTTGGTCCAAAAGACACAGCAGGAGCCCTATCATAAAGAATAGGGTGCGATCCTGCTGCATCCAACACGCAGCTGCATGTTGGATCCGCTTAGGGTCTGATTGCCGATGCGATTTTCGGATCCAAGACGGATCCAAAAACGCCATGTGAACATACCCTTACGGCGCAGGATGTACTGGTACGTCCATTTGCGGGATGTCACTTCCCGCTAGGACGTACCGATAGTCCCATGTCGAGAAGGGGTTAAAGACTAAACTTCAGACAGAAAAGCCCACAAACAAACAGCAACTAAAAACCGCTGCAGCAAAGGCCTGGTAGAGCATTATAAAGGAGGAAAAACAGCTTCTGGTGATGTCCATGAGTTCAAGACTTCAGGCAGTCATTGCCAACAAGGGGTTTTCATCCAAGTATTAGAAATTAACATTTTATTTACCATGATTTCATTTCTCCAATTACTTTTGGTCCCTTTAATGTTAAGGAGCCGAGCCCCCTAAACCCTTCATCCAATTTTAATGTGGATACCCTCAAATGAAAGCTGAAAGTATGGACTTGTCCATGTCCATTATATAACCATAACTTGAATATGTTTCAGTAAACAGGTTAAAAAACAAAATTTGTGTCAGTGTCCAAATATATATGGACCCAACTTGATCATTGCACTCCTGGTGCTACACAGAAGGCAAAAATCTATCTTTGGCAGCACTGGAGAAACATAAGGAGGAACAAGGAGGCTGGTGGTGTGGAGGGATCTCTGAGCGGCCAGAAGAGATGTAAAAGGTGACAATATAATCCTGTAGGGCACAGGGAGTCAGTTACACTGGGCAGCCCACTTCTGGTCTACACACAAGAGCATGCACCGTACTGGTGGTCACGTGACACAGCTTACTATAGTAAAATGGTTTTGAAATGTATGGATGCAACTAGGCTTGGAGGAAACTGCTGGAATATTGCATGCCAGAGTTTGTTTTTTTCTTGTGCCAGACTGAGCCTTTAACCCCTTAGGCCAGAGGACTAAAAAGTACTTAATGAGCAGCTAAATTTTGTAGTTTTTGCCTCCATGCGCTTCAACGGTGATAATTTTCTTTTTTTATCTTTTAAGTGACGCAGTTATGAGGGGGCTTGTTTTGTGCAGGAGAAGTTGTATTTTTGGAGGGCGTAGTTTAAGTTTACAAATAAATTACTGCAGGATTTTTATTTATTTATTTATTTTTTTGGGGGTGAGGGGTGTGATTATTTTTTAACACCATTCACATTTCACACTAAATATCCTGTCAGATTATTTCTACAGGTTATAACGGTCGTGTAGATACCCAATATGTGTTGTAATTTATTCAAATGAACGTCATCAAATATTTTTATTTTATTATTTTATTTTTTTTCCACAGTTTTTTATGTTTCTTTACTTTTTATTTTAAATTCCATGAAGAGATAACTATTAACATTCTAATGTGTCAGTTGGACACAGGCAGCAGTCAGGGCAGCACACAGTGTGCCCTGATTGCTGGCTTGTTATACAGACAGACAGAGAGACAGCTACTCTAGGTCCCCAGGGCTGACTTTGGAGACGTTCCCGGGGCTCCATCGGGTCACCGGGTTTCCTAATCACCTTATGGAGCAGGGGAATACCTTCTGACTGTGGCAATTAAAGGTTTAAGCGTCGGGGTGCCGAGGCTTCCCGTTGCTCACGCAGACTGCTCCAGGAACAGAGCTGTGAAGTACAGCTGCGGCGCTAGGAGCAGCAAAACCCCTATTCTGGAGCGACGCCGAAAGACGTTGCTGCAGACAGACGACCTGAAATGCCCAACGTCAAAAGACGGTGGGCGGTCATTAAAGGGGAGTTCACACGAGGTATTTATGGCGTGCACTTTTGCGTGCCGTAAACACGCTGGTTAGCGCCATTGAATGCACGCGCTTGCAAGAATATACTTTCAACGCACAATGCCTTGTACACTGTCCTACGTCTCGCCACAAAGAATAGCCACGTCAACTTTTTACTGCGCTGGCGAAGAATACGAGCGTAAAATCATTGTCGTCTGAACCAGGACAATGATTTTACACAGCATTCGATGAACGATATACGTGATCGTTGTTTGAGGCGTATTTGCAGCCGTGGTTCGGTGCAAATACGCCCCATAGTATGCATCAGAAATACATCGTGTGAACGTGAATATCTCCCTAACACCAACTACTGTGTTAAAATAGAAAATTAACCCACGCTTACCTCTCCCATCACCACCGTTTGAGAACTCTATTGTTACCGCTACCCCCGGTCCCTCATGATGTAAAGTTTATGGATCACTGTATACGTCTCAGGTGGGCACCACAAATAACACTGAAATACCAAGAAAAAAAAAAAGGGGGTGCAAACCGTATGTAGGGAGGCAAGTGCTATCACATAGAAGAAAGGAAAACGTACCAAATGGCTGCACACCCATATAAGCTTTATTAGGAACAAGGGACTACAAAAACCTAACACTTAAAAACATTTAAAAACACACAGATGTCCTAAAAGTTTAAAATCCTGTTGGGAAATAGATGAAACACCTGATATGAACACAATCCTATTACAAAGGTCTAATTCGATATAGTATGGATGGAAAATACAAAAATAAGAAATAAACAATAATAGATATAACAAAACAAATATTCAACCAAAAATATATCCACCAAAGAAACCCCTTTGGGAAAGTTGTATAAGAGAATGTATGTGACATAGCAATCAAAATAACCGCAAAAACAGGGCATAGCAGGATTGTGCAGGTAACAGGTTGGTTATGCAACTTCGTCAGGACTCCTGGGGATAGTTTGATTGCTATATCATATACATTCTTTTTTACAACTTTCCCAAAAGTGTTTCTTTGGTGGATATAGTTTTGGTTTAATATTTGTTTTGTTATATCTATTTCTTATTTTTTATTTTTCATCCATACTATATCCAATTAGACCTTTGTAATAGGATTGTGTTCATATCAGGTGTTTCATCTGTTTCCCAACAGGATTTGAAACTGTTAGGACATCTCTGTATTTTTAAGTGTTGGGTTTTTGTAGTCCCTTGTTTCTATGAAAGTTTATATGGGTGTGCAGCCATTTTGGTATGTTTTCTTTTCTTGTATGTGATAATGTTTATGGATCCCATGATGTTGTAACCAATTTCTGACCTCAGCAGCCACATGTCTGGGTGTACAGAGGTCAGTCATTGGTTGCAGCATCATGTGATCCATGAACATGACGTCATCAGTGAGGGACGACAACTACACTGGATCTCTGGCAGTGTTGGAATGGTGGTGATGGGAGAGATAATGGGTTGATTTTCTGTGTAAGCACAGTGGGAGGGGGTAGGGCGGTTTTTAAATACACAACATTCCCTTTAAGTATATGCTGTGAAATCTTAATTTCCCAGAGAACACAGAAGTTGAAAGGGTTCACTGAAGTTTGGTTGAATGTAAAACCTACAAGGAGCTTTATAGGATATAATATGTCTCTCAAATACTTCATAGATCACAAACAAATCCCTTTTCAAACAGCAAATACTATCACATGACAGCAGGGCCAAACAATGACTGGAGGTTTCAGGAGCCGACCAGAGGAATCCCAGGGGTTTGAACTTTCCAGAGGCCAAACTGTAAAGAAGAACTTTTCTAGACATCAATGGAAACTAATTCAAAAAGTTAGGTGCCAGCTGTAAATTTCTAGGTGCACCAACCATCTGGCTAATGGGATTTATGTCATGTCCTGCAGTAATCAAAAAAAATGTCTCAAATTTGGCGTCCCGTGACCACAGCTCTTATGAGTGTTGTTTGGCTGAGGCTTGTATGGTTACTGGGCACATGTTTCTCATCTATTTATCATCTTTTAAAGAAGAAACCCTTTGGCAAAGAGAATGATTTCACTCAACGCTTTATCCCATTCCCGATGGATGAACTATGCGGCATTCTTTCTTCGGTCAGTGATATCAGGATGGCCGAGTGGTCTAAATTATGCTTTCATACAAGTGTTAAAGGGACCTGTCACATAGGTCATGCCACCCTTGTTGAAGCTAGTGACAGACATGCTGTTTCCAGCGCTGTATCCCTTATTCTTTAAGAGGCAGTAGTTTCTAAGCATTTACTACTCCAATCTGACAGCTTGCAGCCTGCTTTGCAAGAGATGAGTCCATGTAATTCGTGAGCCGGCATTAGCTCTGCCCACCCACTGCTAGCCCTGACTACCCAACACTTATTTACTGCTTTCGACCTATTCACAGTAAGGGTATGTTCACACGATGTATTTCCGCACATATCTCACGCTGAAATAAGTGCCATAATATGCTTTCAATGATTCTCAATGTAAATTCATTGTAATCTCTCAATGATTTTACAATCATATTTCTCAGTGTGCACCATAAAAGGGGCATATAAGCACCGAGAAATAGCATTTATATGAGGCAGAAAACTGCCTTGGGGCATTGCGCAGTGTTTGCGCTGTCAAATTATGCACTGACAAGTGCGCAATTTCTAAGTGCAAACCAAAGACATTTACGTCGCTCTGTGATCCCGCTACATAGCGCCTTACCAACAATAGGACGCACCAGGGGTTAAGGATTGTCTAGTTCCTAAAAAAACTAAATAGGCAGCTCCTGGGGCCCAAATAAAATAAAAAACCTATACTCTTCTTCCTCCGTTCTTCTGTTTTCTTTCTTCTACTTCTGAACACGCACGTCACTGTTGTGGCCACAGATAGGCTGACGCAGTTATATGCAACTCACTTACATCATTGTTTAGTAGCGAACAGCTCCAAACGGTGATAAAAGAAGAGGCGTGTGACCGCTACAGCCAATTATTGCCCATTCAGAAGTAGAAGAAAGTTTTCGTAGAATCTGGACTGCCCCTTTGACATCTAGAGGTATCAGCTATTTCCAGATTTTTGGTTTTCATTTTTTCCCTCCTCGCCTTCCAAGAACCATAACTTATATTTATCCATCTACATAGCCATATTGGGGCTTGTTTTTTGCAGGACAAAATGTACCTTTTAATCAACAATAAGATATAATGTACTTGGAAACCCCGAAAAAATTCTATGTGGGATGAAACAAAACACAATTTTGGGAATACGATGTTACACACTATGTGTAATGTTCTTATTTGTTTTTTTGTACTTGCATTTTACTAATTATTTAATTATATTGCAGTGATTACTTATTGTATATTTGTGCTTGTGATCCATGTTGGACATTTATTGTGCAGTGTGCTTCGCATCCATTTGCTGGACTGGATCAGTTCATTTTTCCCTCCCCGCCTTCACAGAGCCATAACTTTTTTTATTTTTTCATCTCCATAGACATATGAGGGCTTTTATTTTGTGGGACAAGATGTACTTTCTAATGGTGTCATTCATCGTATCATAGAATATACTGGAAAACCGCAAAAAAATTTTAAGTGGGTCAGAATGTGAAATAAAAAACCATACTCGCGCGGGAGTTGTATTTTAATGCCATTCAATCTTCGGTAAAAATGATGTGTTATCTGTATTCTACAAGTTGATACGAATCCGGCAATATCAAACATGTGTGGTTTTTATTATGTTTTGGTACTGTAAAAAAATTCAAAACATTTTCTATTCTTGAAATTTGCGCCGTGGAACCATTTTTTGCGACCAATAACTTTTTGGACTTTTGGATACACCTACAGGGTTGATTGAGGGGCATTTTTTGCAGGCTGAAGTGTACTTTTTATTGTTAACAGTTTGGAATACATGTAATTTTTTTGATTACATTTATTCCAATTTTTAGGGGACATGAAATGACCAAAAAACCAACTTTTTTGTTCGTGGTGATACCAAATATGTTTCACTTTTTTATTATTTTACTTTTTTATTTGTAAAATGGCAAAAGGAGGGGGATTTGAACTTTAAATTTTTTTTATACTTTAAATCTTTTTTTTTTTTTGTTACTTTAACTTGCTTCACCACTAGTGGCCGTGATTGCTTATACAGCCTAATCCATTGTAATGCAATGCATTAGGGTGTACAAAGATGGCGGTTTTACTACTTCCTGCCTGGGACATGAAGTAGTAAAACAGAAACCATGGCGGCCATGGAAGCCTTCACAAGGCATCCAGCTGCCAAGTTCAGCGATCTAGGCCCCACGATTTCATCGCGGGGGCCCCGATCGAAGTAGGGAACGGTGCACGGCACAGTTTCTAATCGATTTAGACGTAGTGACCATCTTTGTCACTGCGTCTAAGGAGTTAAACAGCGTGGGATGTCACCGGCGCTCTCCCATGCTGTAACCGGCGGGTGTTAGCTGCAATTAGCAGCTAACACCCGGCGGCTATGTAGCAGGATCACGCCGCAATCCCCCCCCCTACAAAAGCCCCTAAACCGGGGATTAGGACGTACCCATATGTCCAATGTTGGTAAGGTGTTAAAAGGGAACTTTCAGTATACTTTATGTATGCATATATTTGGTCTTGCAATCCCACTGTTTTCTTGTTCAGGTGCCTGTACTTTTTAACTTATGTTTTCTAACATTGTTTCAATAAATATTATGCATTTTATATATTGTGTTTGTGCATTACAGTAATAGATATATAATTGATATGCAGAATATAATTTATTAGTATATAATGTATCTTTCATATCACTTACCTAAACTTAGTTTAAGTGCAGTCTTTCTTCATGTTCATTTTCGTGTTCATTTTTTTATTTGGGGATGTTTTGAGCTATTAAAATGTATTTATTTTTTTAAACTCTAATGCTATGTTCACACGTCGTAATTGTGGCGTGCCATTTGCCACGTATTTGCGCTTTGTACGCGGCGAGATGCGTGCTGCAATTACGGTAATCCATAGCTCTCATAGAGAACTATGGATTACGCCTCATCCCCCCACGCGTAAAATACAATCGTATTTTACGCGTGGGGAGATAAGCGACATGTCATTTAACTGCGTCAATTACGTGCCGCAAGTAATGCATGTCTATGGGGCCGCCACGGGAGTACGCGCTGATCAGCGTGAGCTCCCGAAACACACATGTACTGCGCTGCAGTACACCATGTGAACATACCCTAAGGGCATGTTGTCACGGCTTATTTCAGGACGTATTTCGAGGCCTAAGAGTGCCCCGAAATACGTCCTG